>VZTV01051579.1:1990-18816 GCA_013400875.1 Anhinga rufa
TTTTTTTTTATTCTTGACCTACTGGTTATGGTAGTGGTGCTCCTGCTGTTCTGTAGTGTTCTGGCAGCAGTTACAAACCTCAGCTATGGAGGTTAAACTCCACGCCAGTAAAGGCCATACAAATTTCAGCTAGGAATCCTTTTTTAGGTTATATGATTTCTTCATCTGTGTGGAGCTTGCAAGAACTCTAATGAATAGTGCTTAGCTCTGCTCTGGTTAGCTGGCAAAGTCGCAAAACATGGACTTGAATTTAGAGCAGTTATAACTTCCTGAAAGATAATCCAAACCTGTCTTTGACCATCTGTGAACTTTTCCTGGGAGTATGTTTATTTTGGCAGTGTTGTGTCATGCCTAGCATGGTGACACTGCAATCGCAGGCAGCTCAGAATTTACCTTTACCCTGGAGCCTCTCCCTGAAAGGCAAAGACAGCCTGCCTGGCTGTCATGTCTGTGCAGCAGGCTCAAGAAAGACCAAGCTTCTGAGCACTCATCCTGAAAAGGAAAAGAAGTTAACAGTTGCTACTGAAACTGGGCCAGGCAGTTTAAACTAATTTATGGCCAACCAATTCTACCTTTCTTCCCTATACTCATACAACCTTTGTTTAAATGTGGTGAATATAATTGCACACACCCCTCTCCAAGCATTTTAAAGAACACAATTTTCAGTCTTCTTCTTTCCTACTCTATTTCCTCAATTGCAGAGTGGCCTGAATTTGAAATGTAACAGTTTAGAACGTAAGTCTGAAAGTTTCAAAGCTTTTTCTGTCCCCTCTCTTTTCTTATCTGGCTTCAAAGAATGTGTTGGGGACTGTAGACTAGTGAAGAGTTTTCAACTGACAATAACAAAGTTAACAGTGGATATTTGTGTTTTGAGAATAAAAAATATATTCTTCAAAGTTACAAAATTATTGTGAATGAAAATTGAAAGTCAACTACATGTGAAAATGTGTTTTATTATGTATATTTCTCTTAATTTTAACTTATTCTCTTTCATCTATTCATACTGAAGGAACAATTCATGGTATCAGTAATATTATAGAGTTTTAATAACCTGTTAAGAATCAACCTCTAAATGTGTTTTTCAGCACACAAGTGTAAATAAGATAAAGCAATGGTTATCAAGGGCTGTTCAATTCCTTATTGCTGTGTGTACAGGATGATCATAGGACTATGTATGTGTAAATTGTGCTTTTTTCATGTCCTCATTTCTAAAAGTCTTAGAAGTTCAGAACTGCAAGTTGAAATATAAGGATAATGAGAAAATGTAAAATCTACCAGGTGAAAGTTAATAAGTAATTTAGAAAACAATAAATGTAAACACTTCCCTTCTTGGATTACTCTGGGATGCTGAAAGTACATCACTGAATTTTGTAGCAGTTGGCAGGTTAAAAAGAATGCTGTGAACATTTGACGATTATAGCAGTAGTAAGTATCAATGGTAAAGTACGATGCATTGATAATGGGTAAAGTAGTTGGTAGGCTACAGACATAAGCTTACATGGAGAAGGCAAGTAAAACAAAACCTTACAGAGCTTAAGAATGGAAAATGGGGGAAAACATGGAAAACAGGTCAAAAAAATGATGATGCTTCCTCACTATATTTTCTCATCCTTTAGTGGATCAAGCAGTTGACTGTCCTAAGCCAGAGTTTGCATCTGTATCTTTGTGTTAATAGGCTATGATTTACCTTCTTGCATGTATTTTCAAGTTTTATTTTTTAACATTTACACTTAATGAAGGTGTGTGTGTGTTCTGTGACAATGAGTTCCAGGATCTAGATATAAGCTGTGTGGAAACACACTTCTCTTGTATGTTTTAAAACTGTTGCCTGATAATTGTATTTGTGGCTCCCTAATGGGAAAGAGTGAATAATCATGACCCCTCACATTCTCTATCCTGTTAATGATTTTATAGCTTTCAAATTTTTCCTGGTGCAGAAATGCTCTTACACCATAGGTCATCCTCTTAGCTTTTTTCTCGCAGAGCTCTGGTACATCTTTTCTTGGCACGGTTGCCAGAATTGTGCCTGCACTTAATCTTCATCATAATGGCTTTATATCTTTTTTCTCTATTCTTTTTTCTATTAAGTTTCTAATATTCTATTTGCCTTTTTGACTCCCACTGAACATAAAATTTGTATTCTTATAGGGTTACAGGCAATAACTATCCTAAATTGTAATAGACAATTAAGATTGCATCACTATGTGTGTGCATGTATAATTAGATACACAGGGTATGTATACATATATATCTGTGCAGATATATATGCATAAATATGTATAGATATTTGAGTAAATTTTTCTCAACCGCACTACTTTACATTTATCAACAATGAATTTCACTTGCTATTTTACAAGCCGATGATTTGGTATGACAAGATCTTCTATAACTCTCCCTACCCTTTTGGCTACACAAATCATTTTGTATTTGTAACAGTCTTTTCACTATTCCTTCTGCTTTTATTATTTCCTATAACAAAAGCTGTATCATGAACAAAACAAGTCCTAGATCTGGCATAGACCTGGCATAGGATTGCTCTGGTAGATTTCCCTTGTTGTCAAAACCAAACTTTAATTTCCTACTCTTTGTTTCCTTGCTTGTAACCAGCTCATAATTGTTCTATTTTATCCAAAGAGCCATGATGGAAGCCAAAGTAACCAACACGAGAGGGCAAACAGTGCTGATCTGTCCTCAGCTCTTTTCTTTGTCTAACAAAAGCTCAAATTTTTCCTAATTTTGCTGCTCTTATGTCACAAACCTTTAAACAAACTTAAAAGCTTTAGAACAGTTTTGTAGAGCTTTGCAACATAGGAGAGCATAGTGGAAATGAATATAACCCTATTTTTCTCTGTAGTTGATTTGTAGCTATTGCTACTTAAATGCATAATTTGAATGACAATAGGATAATTTAAATGAAATTTTTTAAAATCAAAGCAAGAGAAAACAAAAGGTTTTGGCATAGTTTCCTCATTAAGAAGAGCTACAAAGTCATTAGCTATTAAAACTTCAGCATTCACTTTGTACTGCAGATAAAACAAGTTATAACTTCTCAAGTGTTGCTGAGTGATTATCTCAGTATATTTATAGTAGCTGCGTGTGTAGTAAGAGACTCCAGGTTTCTTTAGGTGTTTGACATATAAAACACAGCAGAGCCAAAAAAGGTTAATTTTCCTATTTGTACACTGCCTTCTTTAAGGACATCTGTATGTCACTTTAGTGCCTGTTTCTCTGCTGGATCAAACATTATAATTTGGTTGCTGAATGTGACTTCCAGAAGTCCTCAGAATTAGCTACTAGTTAAATATCATAGATAGCAACAGAAGAGTTTTGAATCACCTTATCACCTGCCCATGATTTGGTTTTAATCAGACCTAATTTTACATTAGCCCAGCCAGGTTCCAGGTCAGTGAAAGAGAGGGAGCAGAGCAATGCTTCATCAGTCAGCCTTCTCTAATATTTTTACAAAAATGTGAAAACCAGAAAGGAATGGTAAATTTGCCACTTGCAAATATCTGTGCCATGCCATGAGCTGATTTGAAGTCTGACTGAAATTTAAGAATGTATATTTGGTCTCCTGCTACGTTGTGTCTTTACCAGAAAGGTCTCTTGATTTACACTGCACTGAAATATAAAAGATGGTTTGTAAGACTACATCAGGAATGGATATGGTCTGTGCCATATGTTTAAAAATAAGTCACCAGGATTCCTTGATAGGATCACAGGTTAAGTTCCTGAAGGATAGTTGTCCCTGCCAGAAGCCATTTTGTCTGTTTTCCTGTGAAATTTTTTGTTGGCTCAACCTACAGCAGTGCGGCAGACATACTGCTCTCAACACCCTGCACTTGGTATGAGTCTTGCGGGTTTAGTGAACATCAGGAATACTTAAATTTCTTTACCTACTTCTCTTTGGCGATGGGTATATTAGGGCTGGCACCCTTGGGCAGCAGAGCCCGGCTGAGACTGCTGGAGTGCAGGTTACATATGCACCACTCACAGCGCCCAGGGCATGGCTAATTCACAAAGACACATGGTGCCTTAGTCACTGGTCCTGGCATGGTGCTCTCCCCTGTCTCTAACTTCATTCAGTCAGAAATGGAAGAAAACTGAGTCATATTTTCCTTTCATGAGAAGACAGGCAAATACAGTTTGCTTTAAAATATGGCAAAGTTTCAGTAAAATGATTTGCAGTAGAAACCTAAGATAAATAAGCAAATTTTGTTTCAAAATATTACCCATTAGGACATGACTAATATTAAGCTTTGCCTGGAAGTCAAACATAGGCATTTTTATAAATATACTGTCTGCACTTGTCCATATTGCTGTCATACCTGTCAAGGTATGCTAACTATTTTCCTAATCCAGGCATGGCTGGAATGTGTTAGAATTTTAAGAGCAGTCCAGGTGAATGTGTCAGGTTTTGATGTGTTTGGAGGGTAAATGCTGCCTGAGAGAAAGCAGCTGATCAAAGGAAAAGAGAAAAGAGCGCAGTTGTGAGGTTGGGAGGCTCGCGAGAGCCAGTGTTGCTACCAAACCCCGGTGTCCTCTCGGTCACGTTCCTCAACGTACAAGTATGTATGAGGTTCAACAAGGCCAAGTGCCGGGTCCTGCACTTGGGTCACAACAAGCCCATCAACGCTACAGGCTTGGGGAAGAGTGGCTGGAAAGCTGCCTGGGGGAAAAGGACCTGAGGGTGTTGGTTGACATTCGGCTGAACATGAGCCAGCGGTGTGCCCAGGTGGCCAAGAAGGCCAACAGCATCCTGGCTTGTATCAGGAATAGTGTGGCCAGCAGGAGTAGGGAAGTGATCATGCCCCTGTACTCGGCACTGGTGAGGCCGCACCTCGAATATTGTGTTCAGTTTTGGGCCCCTCAGTACAAAGAGACATTGAGGTGCTGGAGATAAGGGAAGCGAAGCTGGTGAAGGGTCTGGAGAGCAGGTCTTATGAGGAGAGGTTGAGGGAACTGGGGTTGTTTAGCCTGGAGAAGAGGGGGCTGAGGGGAGAGGTTATCATTCTCTACAACTACCTGAAAGGCGGTTGTAGTGGGGTGGGTGTTGGTATCTTCTCCCAAGTAACAAGTGATAGGATGAGAAGAAATGGCCTCAAGCTGCATCAGGGGAGGTTTAGATTGGATATTAGGAAAAATTTCTTCACTGAAAGAGTGGTCAGGCACTGGAACAGGCTGCCCAGAGAGGTGGTGGAGTCACCATCCCTGGAGGTGTTCAGAACACGTGTAGATGTGGCACTTCAGGGCATGGTTTAGGAGGCATGGGGGTGTTGGATTGGTGGCTGGGCTTGATCTTTTCCAACCTTAATGATTCTATGACTCTCATCTTGCAACTCTCAAGGTGGCCATTTGTGATCCCAGATGCAATCCTCATAGCCTGTAAGATATTAGGCACTTGTGCTTTGCCTTCTAGTTGCTTGACCTTGCTATGTGATTTATGCCCTAACAAACTAATTATATTTTCAGCGTGTGCCCACCGTAGGCTTTTTACTTACCTTAATCCTTATGGAGAGCCAAACTTCAGTCCGCATCTGTGCCAAAATCTGTGAAGTTCCCAAGCAGTTAAATTGGGAAGTCTTACTGGGCGATTTTTTATTTTAAAATTTTTAACTACTATGAGATTGTTCTATGGGCTGGGGAAATGGCAAAGCAGATGTGATTGCTCTTTTTCCTTTCCTTCACATTTGGCCCCTGTTTTGCACCGTATGCTGATTAGAATCTAATGTGGCAGTTGTTTAAGTGAAGTGGCTACAAAACGGATGCAAATATAACGCACTTTGCGCAGTTTTGTACACCTGGCTCTCAGCACATACCTTCATTCTTACAGAACTTTAAAACTGGTTGGATTTGTGGAGTGTTTTGGTTTGGTTTGATTTGGAGGGTTTTTTGGGGGGGGATTGGGGAGTGGGTTTTTTGTTTTGTTTTGTTTTTCTTTTGTTGCTGTTGTTCTCGTACATGCCAAAATGCTGCTGAGCTGGTTCCTTGATGAGGGTTTTCCAGAGGGAAAGGCATCTGTGCTACTCGGGGCCCAGAAGAGAACAGTCTCCCATTTAGGCCGAAGCGAGGGCGTAAATGAGACCGGGAAAAATATCCTTCATCTTGTGAGAATCCTTTTGGCTTCTGCCCGTTTCCCTGTTGCTGATTTCTCCCCGTCTTCCAGAAGATTCTCGCTTCTGGGGGCGCAGGGAGTTCCCGTGGCTCCGGCCGCTAGAGGGTGCTGCTGGGCCGGCGCTGGCGAGCAGCGCGCCCGGGGCCGGGCACCCTCCTCCCGGCACAGCCCCCCGCCCGGCTCCCCGGGGAGGGGTCGCCCCGCAGGCATTACCCGCCTAGCCTGGGGTATAGAAAGTGCAGCTTGGCGCTGCGGAGAGGCGGGGTATTTTCCACGGTCTAAATGGAAAATAAATTCCATCCAATTTAGGGGCAAAAATGCAAAGTGCTAATGACAAAAAGAGAAATACGTTGTAGGAATTTGAATGTGTTTCATCTGGTGAAGTCCTTGGGCTTATTTAGGTGATGCTTTTAATGGCATATTTGCAGTGTGCCCCACAGTATTGGAATCCTGCTGTGGATGATCACACCTTGGTTATTCAAATGTTCAGCTAGCTTTCATTTTTCATCCAACCTTTTCAAGTCATCCAAATCTCAGTGCTTAATTGAGAGTTCAGTTTTATTTTTCAACAAATATAATGGAAAATACATTCTTAATTAAATAAGGGACTATTTAGCATGTTTAGTTTTTCACAAAAGGCACACACATTAAATTAGTTCCATATTTTAAACAAAAGCAACAAACACCCTCAAACAAAAAAGAACAACCAGCCCAAAAAACCAAAACCAGAACCCAACAATGCCTGAAGGAAAAAGCAAAGCATAAAGTTAAAAAAAATATATATGGAAATATCCTTCTTCTAGTCCTCTATTGCCCTTCTAAAGTTCTATTGTAACATAAGCAATTTCTCTGACACATAGAGCCCAGGATTTCGTATGGCAATAGCATGAAAAAATAATGTAGAAAGAGTATTTTTATGGTAGCAAAGTGGAGTACTCAAAAGTTATGAAATGGCAGATTTGAAGTCGTTTAGAATAGCTCATTCGTTCACGTGCATTAGAACACTGTCTTTAACTATGTAATCATGTACTGCCTCATTCTCCCTCCCCCTGTCCTCGCCTCCTGTGGGATTTCTGCCTTATCCAGACTACAAGTTAGACCTGCCCAGAGATACATAGGCTTGTGCAGTGGAAGAGACCATTCATTTCTTGCAGTTGGATGGCGTGTAGTAGATAAATCAAAGACTACAGGAAAGGAAATATATAAGTGAGAAGTTAGATAAGACTCTGAAAAATAGGACTGTAGTCTTGTCTCTGGCACCGATGTTTAGTGAAGTCAGTAAATTTTTCATATCATGTGTGTATTCCCCAGTTTCTGCGTGCTGACTGTGAGATCCTACACTCTGATTAATCAGAAGTGTTGAACACCCACATCTACTCCTGAAGTCACTAGAGAGTTGTGGTTTGAGTCTACAGAATAATGAATAGTGCTATCTACTATTCCAGCTCATGTGCCAGATGTCTCAGATTTTGTGTACCTGTATCTCTCTGACTGTAATCTCAGTGCACATCTTTTGTCATCTGTAGAAGACAGATGCAGACTTTTTCAAGGCTGCAGTAAAAATAATATGTCTGAATCACTTGTATCCTCTAATGATGAGCACCAAACAAATGCCTGGACAAAGCAAATAAATTTGTCTTCAGAGCAGGTTGTGAACCATGGATAGGAATATAAAGCCCACTACAAAGGATTCCAATATGAGCAATGGAACAAAAGAAAATACTGCAGAGCGAGCTGCTCTTAAAATGAGCATTGTCTATCTTGTTTGTTAAATAAAGCAACATTAGTGCTATGTATTAAAAGACTGTATCATAAACTATTAATCATGCCTAGATAAGCATTTGGGCTGAGTTTAGATTGCACATTAATTCTGCAATTTCCTAACATATATGTTCTGGGTTCTGTAACATGACTGATATTGTTTAACGTGTGTGTGAGTGTGTGTAGTAAATAAAAAGGAAACAACCTGAGTACCTTCAGTAATAGCAGGCTAGCACTTTTTAGTAAGGAAGGTTGTATAGCTCCAGGTAAGCTTCTAAAATATGGTTTAATGCCGATTTTTTCCTCTTCTATTTAGTTCCTTGAGTAAATTGTAGAAAAGTGAAATCCACTTTCTGCCACAAGGAGCAAGGAACTTAGCTGTTTGAGAGCAAAAATTAATGTAGGAATGGGTCTTTTTTCTCTGGTTGGAGGTTCATATGCCTTCTACAGTCACTATTCTTAACATGATCTCCCCTTTTGTATGAAGAATGGAGTTCCTGTGTTTCTGTCCCTTATTTCTGCATTTCAGTGCGTGTAAACAGAACAATTTTATGGCATATGTTGAGTGAGTTTGCTTCCTGATGCTCAGGAAGCGTCAGACATATCACACATGGTTTGCAAATCCAGACAGGGTGATGAGCTGCGTCTTTCCAGAAGCATTAGACTCAACAGCAAGTACAGAGTGATGCTATGTGGATAGCTACTCCACCTTTGCCCTTTTGCCTTTCTAAGCAACTTGTTTTGTGTGCAGAATTTTGTGAGCTTGCAGTTAAGCAAATTGCTCTCTCAACTATTGAAAAGAGACACTGGAAGATTTGCAGATGGTGTTGTGTGGGTGTGATAAGCTAAGAAACCTTTAGATCAGCCAGCAAATTCAGCTGCCTTCTTGCCTCTGCAACTTGTTTCCCTGCCTGTAAGATATTTAAACACCCAATTCCAGCAAAGTAACTCAGAAAAAAAGGTTGAAGATGTAACTCGTAAAACAGAATAATTCAGCCCATCTGTATGTGTTAGGGAGTAAGAGATGTCTATTTTTGACTTTGTAATTTGGCCTGGAATATACTTGCAGGATACAGAATAAAAGCTGTGATTTTTATCTGTAGCACCCCTTTTTTCATTATTCAGTGTGTTTTGTTTTCTCCCCAGTATAGTTGTAATGGGAGTGTGAAAGAAAGGGAACCTCAGAAATACTAATTTTAAAATGTGTTTTGGAGTCTGTGTTACAGCTGCTGTCTTTTGCTATGAAAATAAACTGGCATATACCTTCAATCTAAATAGAGATAGGGAGATAGATAAAAATGTTAGGAGAGCAAATGACCAAGAAGTTTAATCTATATTCTCAAGTGATTTAGGAACCATACTCTAATTTACTGCTCAAACTGTGTTTACAAAGATGTTTAGCTCCTAATTCACTCCCACATGTCAGGAAACCTTCCCAAGAGGGGTGAAAGAATGGTGGTGGCTGTGGAGGCTATTAAAGTATCGTTGTTATTTAAGGTAATTTTCCAACAAATGATAGATTCTTTTCTTGAACTTTATCTTGGAATTAGAAAAATTGCTGGAGGCTTTCAAAATTTCGTATCACAGAGGAAAAAAAAGGAGGTTGCAGAGTAGAATAGATTTCCTAAATCAGGTTAAAAAATTTCCATCACTACCTAACACTTTGAAAGCTACTAAGGTCGAAGTTACTTTTATTACTTTTGTGTTTTTCTGCAGTGATAGCATTTTGTAACACTATTGAGCGAGTTACAGTGTGTTTTCCTGGTCTTTTATGTTTGGTTTGATTTCAGTGTCTTGGCTTGAGGATGAATATCTCTTTAATGATGTCTTTTTTAATATGCCTGTTTTTATGAGTAAAGGAATTTGAAAAACCTTAACCCTAATCAAGTGAAACTTTTAGTGGAAGAATACATTAAACTGGAATTTGGTCCTGTTTATGGTCTGGGAGGTTGTTCTGTGTGAGGTAGTGAGGCAGGAGGGGATCAAGGAGCCCTGCTTGCACCCTGGTGGAACGGAGGCACATTTCCAGGCTGTCCCCTCAGCTGGTGCTGCTGGCAAGGAAACCCACGCTGCCATGGGCACCAAATTCCCGTAGCCACATCAGGCCCTGCCTGCCATGCCCTGACACGGTATTCCTGATCCAAGGTGTCCTTGGTCTTTTCTTCCTGAAATCTCCTGTTTCCTGTGGGGTCAAACACAGATGGTCACCACCATCTTAAGCCTCCCAGACCGTAAAGCAGTCAAGTGTTAGTCAGTGTTAGTTAGGTGCTTTACAAATGCTTCTTTGGGGAGCTCTGTCAAGATGATTTCAAAAAGATGGGCGGATAGCTCCATCCTGAGAGCAGATGGGCAGTGTGGATGGGCAGCCCGCCCCGCTGGTCAGCAGATCAAAACACGACAGACTGACAAGCCGTGCTTGTCCATGCAGCAGTGGTAGCTGGTCTGGCAGAGGTGAGCGACTGCTCCCTGGGGCAGAGGCCTGGCTGGGGGATCAGGAGCATCAGCTCATCATGGTGATGTCTGCTGATAGGCAGTGGTGACACTGGGAACACTGTTTCCCCATTTTTTTCTTGGTTAATTTCAGTGAAAACTCATTGGTCAGAATAGTCATGTTGATAATTTATGATGTGACGTGCAACCAAATATGCACTTTGGCCATTTTTCATGCGTTCTGCTAACGATGGGTCACGCAGTTTCACTGGAAGGTTTCAAAGATTAAAGCCATCAGAAAAGGCAGCCCTGGTGACTGATATTCTCTGACCCCATGACCTACCAAAGGCCATAGTACCACACTAAATAAAGCTGTCTCGAGCTCACCACTTCTGTTGGGCTGTAACACAGATTTTAAAAAGATGATCAGGCTTGACTTAAAAACTTTAAGGATTTATCTGCCATGTCCATAAATAGGCAGTGTAATTAACATTTATTCTTTGTGTTAAAAATAACATTCCTTCGATAGGATTTTGTCCAGCTTCCTCTTACAACAAGTTATTTTCTATAAGTAGTCTCTTCCCACCTACATACCAGAAGGTACTCGTCGACTTTTTAATTTATTTTGTAATAGATGCCGCTCTGGATTATACATAGAATGTGATCTGGTAGCAAGAGGCCCCTCTTCGTTATGATATTGTGAAGTCCTCCTTGTAAAGTACAATACCCAAGAACATAGGTGGGCTTCTCCAGTCTATGCAAGTAAAGACCAGCCCTGAAGTCTGCAATTCAGCATAACAATTGCTGTGTCTTTCTGTATAAAAGGCATTGGAACAGCTCTCCCCAGCACAGTCTTCAAAAAACATGAATATTAGAGAGAATCCTTTTGATTTTCATTCTTTGTTGTCTGATACCTTACTGTAGGTGTTTGAACCTGAGCAGAGTAGATGTAAAATGCTGGGATAGCAGCATGAGCCATCAGCAAAGTGGTTACGTTATGTGCCACAAAGTGCAGACTCAGCTCCATTTGTGAAGGCCAGGGCTCCCAGCAATCAGGTCATGCTGAAATGGACAGGATTACAGCAAAGGTAATGTTGCAGTTTTCATGTGTCCCTTTGAGTTGTCTGTAACCTGGCTCCAATACAAGAAGGGAGGAGCTCCTGTTTTCACTTGGCTGTGGGGTGCTCTGAGTGCCAGGAGGAGGAAGGGAAACACAAAGTCCCCAACTGCTTTTTCATGCCTTTCTGCATATGGCCCACACTACAGAAAACTGGTTTTTTTACTAGCTTAGCCAACTTAGCTCTTCAATATAAAGCTCTACTGTACAGCTGTTCTCCAGTAGGAGATCCACTATGTTATGACTCTTCATACAGTATGCCGTATATATTTAGCTCTGAAGATTGCACTCCTTGTCATGCTAGTTTTTTAATTTACTGTGTTTTTTGCTGCTAGCGCCTTTGAAACTGAGTGGAGCCCTGCGGGGGTGTCTCAGTCTCCTGTTTCCTGTCTCCTTTGAGCTATTGCATTACAATCATCTGTCAAAGATGAGCGGGAGTCAAGGAAATGGAGCACCTCAAGTGGCTGACACTGCTGAGCAGATATCCTTCTATTTTTGCTGAGTGTTTACATACCTCCAGAGTATAGATGTGTCTGAGCTGGATTAGATACACAGAAAGTTTGTAACACCTTCATTTTATAATAACAGCAGCCCTGATTGCATATGAAAATGATACAATTTTAGCAATTGCTGTGACCTGTAAATACAGTTCCTTTGCCATGCATGCAGTCATGATGACGCGCCAGATATAATTGCACGTACATTGCAGTTGTACTCATTTAATGTTGTGTTTAAAAAAAATCATCGCACCTCTTGCGAATTGGCTAAGGCAGTGAAGTTCTTGAAAGAAATCAGTCTGAGGTGGAGGAGCTTTGTTCTTGATGTGTGATATGATGTCTTTCTCCTTTCTAAAGTCTCCAGACTGCACACACTGACTGCATCCCATTTCCATTCCACAGCAGCGTTAGGAATGAGAATGTAGGGAAAAGAAACCATGACAGGGGGGTTGTCTCAGTGGTAGTGACTGGCACTGGAATAAACTACATAGGAACTGTAATACGTATTTGGCAGAAGTTTAGTTAGTAAAATTGATGATTGCAGCTTGAAGTATATATGCATTGTTGTACTACAGAGTACACTTTATGGTACTAACAGCAGTGAACGTGTAACTACTGCAGGTATCCTATGGCCTAAATTAATATGTAATTTTCAAATAAGACCCTCCCACTCCTTTTTCTTACAGTTTTGGAGAAGTGGGTTTGTTACAACAGAGTGTAGATGGCTTTATAATTATGTATTTTTTCCTCATTCTAAAACAAAACAAAAATTTCCTATTTGTGTCTTAAAATTTTTGAAGTGGCTAAATCTTTGTTGACTCCCTGGTTCTAAAACCAGTATTTTATTGGAGTCCCCAATTAAGCCAATTTATTCCATGATTCATTTCACTTAGCAACAGAAATGTAAGCTACGGCCTCTGGCCCTAATGAAATCTTTTAAATGCAGTCTACATAGCAAAAGGTTAAGGGGGCAAGGCACAGTTTAATTTCCCAATAACACTTTATGGGAGTCTTTGTAAATGTACTTGCTTCTGGAGTTTTCTAACGCCCCTCTCTCTGAAACTGTAGTCAATTTGCAGTTTAGAAGTTGCTATATTAAAATTACATACATGAGAGAGGTTGGAGGGCAGTGGGATACAGGACCTTCCTGCTAAATTGCTAATCCAAATTGGGCCTTAGTCAATCTCTTACAAAGTTGTCAACATCCAGTGACCTATTTGAAATGAGTTGGTAGCTTCAGTCCGGTTCCTAGAGAGGTGTGCACATCAGAAGAGCAACTGGCTGGCACTAATTGGCACCCTGGCTAGCAGCCTCAGCAGAGAGCCAAAGGTCTGTAGAGGAACCGATGCTGAAGTGCTCTCTCAACCTTAAAGATGGTCCCTCTGGGTCGGAGTTTAGGGCATGTTTGTAATGTCATATGTGGAATTTTGCTGTGCATCTTGCAATGCTAGACCGGAGGTGTGGCTCGGGAACTGCACTCCTCAGGGCTTTCGTAGGGCATTTTGAATGCCACAGGGCATTTTAAACTCTGAAATCACTTCAGGTTTCCTTCAGACATAAACACAAAGAGAACATTCACTAAACAATAACCTGATATTCTGAGGTGTCTTATGACAAACAACCACTCCAGTTGAAAAGGGAAAGAACAGGATCGTGTAGTCCTTAAAGACAAAACTTTCTCAGGTCCATGGCCAGCATGCATAAGTACCTTTGCTCTGCCAATTTTTCCACCTGTTGGGCTCAGAAAGGCCCATAAGCAGCACTATAAATTAATGCTGCTTAAATATTAAAAATATACTGGTTTGCAAGTAGGTTTGTGAAGTTCTGTTCATTATAAAAGCATAGTAACACATGGTCTTCCTACACTTGGAATTGTTCCCAAATGACAATAATTTCAGAAAGTTTGTTATGGTTTATTATCTTCCCCAAAGCCTTGCATTTAAGAAGTTTATTTCTTCTTTTGTTGTTCTGTTTGCAAAGTTTCAGTCATTCAGGCAGGGTGGAAATAATGGCATGAACTTGAAGCCATCAGCCCATTCAGAACGAATAGGGTCAGTGAAGTAGCACTAAATTAAGAAATGAGTAATGTGCCTACCTAGTATTTTAAACCAGGCAGTCAAAGGTGATAAAATATATTGTCCGAATTAGAAGTTGAGCAAATTTTCTTTACCTCCATTTACCCTTGAACATAGGAATGAATAACGAGCAGCAATGACAAATGTTTGGTTGTCTGTGGCTGTCCGCTAAGCAGAAAAAATAGGTTCATCTGATGGAGGTTAGTCTGTTTCACAAAACATTTGGTGTCTTCAGAGAGCAGTTTTTGTCCACCTGTGTATTGTCCTTCCTGACAAAGATGAAATGAAGGTCCTGCATAGAGCATGCATACTTCCAGAAATCAGAGCATACTTTTTTTTTTTCTTTGGAGCTTGGCATTACTGGAGTTCCCAATGACTTGCTGCAATTTTCCCCACCTCTAAATCGGATAAGGAAAGAAACCCTGATCACAGCCATAACTGAGATGATGGGGTTCTGAAAGTAACACCCTTTTCCAGACATAGAGCAGCCCCCTTTCACTGCCTCCGTGCTCTCTCACCAGATGATGTGGGGCACATTTATCTGGCAGACTAAAACTGGAACAGCACAGAAAGTAAGGCAATAATTGTATCCCTGGGCATGGGTTCATCAGCTGCTGCAGAAAATCAGGGAGTTTGGAGATAGACTCTGCTCTCAACATTGCTATGTCCCAATGCAAAAAAAAAAATCACCTTGAATAATGCCTTATGCTTCTGTTTTAATGGTGCGCACTGAAACACAGTGGTGCCCTAAATGTATAAAGTGTTGCCATTTGCAAATTCCCACCTGTCATGTGTGTTTCCGGAAATAGTATCCCTCCCTGCAGTCTGGACGTTGCCCCAGGTGGTGTCTGACTCTTAACCCAAATCAAACAGTAATTGTTCAGACACTGTCTGGCTCTCACGCAGTGGACAGGGAAAGCACAACAGCCTTCTAGTTACCTCTTTGTAAACCCAGGCAAGGATTTCCCTCAGGAACTCTTCAGCCTGTTTTCCTCATAGGCCTTTAGGGTAAGGTTTTAGGGTTGCGGTCCTCATTGCCCTCTCTATTGCGGCAGGGACCAGCACAGTTGATGAGCAGAATGCACACTATGAAAGGGCGTGAAGGAAGAGTGGCNTAAGAGTGGCACTGCGAAGAGGACAAGCACAGGCTTTAATCTTCCCTTTTGCTGGCAGTACCTTGGCAATGTAATTTAACCTAGGAGTGGCCAGACCACAACTCTGGAGCTGTAAAAGGTTTGCCAGCAGTTGAGATGTGGTTGCCAATCCAGCTCTTAAGGCCCCTGGCAGGATTCAGTTATTGCTTGGTAACTCAGATCCCTGGCTGCTGAAAGAAAAATCCAGCAGATTCCTCTGAGGCTGCCATCAGAATGGCTGCAGGTCCCAGCTGTTTGCTCCCCTAGACTCACTCTGCAGCAGCATTCCTACAAGTTGTGATCATACCCTGCTCACGAGCCGCCCCTGCAGCCCCCCATCCCCTCAGTTCCTCAAGGTATGGAGCATGGATTTAGCCTGGCTTGCAGAATCAGGAATTCTCCTCCAAAGGTATTAAAACAAAACAGTTAAACACTGGTAATTCCTTGAGAACTGCTGGCTTAACTCTGGTAGCTGTGTGTCTAGGACTGCAGCTCCTGATACTGCAAGAGGTGACAGCCTCCATGCTTATAAAATCAGAGACGTTCCAGCTTGGATACAAAGAAAAGACTAAAAATATGACACAGTGCTTGAAGGTGTATGCAGACAGTAACAAGCACTCTAGGCAGTATGGACTGCCCTGCCTGACTTAACCAAAATGTATCACTGCCTTCCAAGGGCAAGATAGTGGTATGGGGTTTATGTCCAAGACCCCCATTTATTTGATCCTGACTCAAACCTATTTATTTGGCCTTTTAGTCTGAACTTGCACTGTCGTCATCTTTGGACCCAATGAAAATAGCGACACATATTGCGGACCTGAGCAACAACCAGTGTCTTCTGTGAAAGGGACAGAGAAGTAACCACTCTTTAAAAAACAAATAAATGACTCAGTGTTACAAAAACCAAAGAACAATAATGCTTTTACATTCAGTGAAAAAACAGTTACAGTTATAACTAGTAATATGATTAAGTGAAGAAAATTAATTATATGTTCATTTTAGAGAAAGATTTTTGATGTTAAGTTACAGTGAGAACTCTGGTGACGGTGTACTGTCTGGAAGAGGGAACCAGCTAACAGAGAGATCTCTAATACCTGTGATTATGAATTGTTACTCTCTTCTATAAGAGTTTACAGTCTTATTTTTGAATGCAAGATAGTTCAGCTGTTCTAGTTCACTTTCCTCTGTGATCAAACTAAGCAATATAGCTTTGCACTTTCAGATTTTTGTATGAACCCCATGCCATCTCTGGAAACTCATGTTAATCCTAAGGAGGACCAAAAGAATCTACTAACATATGCACCCTGCCAAAATAAATGATGGCTGGATTCCTGAGCTAATCTTTGCCTTTGATCTTGTGTATCAGAAAATTTATTTGGTAAAGTAGTGATGAAGAGATTTCTGACCATTCTGAAGTATCAGCTGCAAATAGCCTAGACTTGTTGATTTTCAAGATAAATCAGGAATTTTTTTTTCCTCCCCATCCAATCCTTGGAAATCTCCATAGAAAGCTTTATAATAAAGCAATTCCGAGAGTAGCAATAGCCATTGTTTTTCTGGTACTTATAACCTTGTATGTGAAATTGCATGACATGTGTTGATGTGTGGAAATCTGGCTGTATTTTTACCTCTGAAAGTAATGGCAGAAAGAGATGGCTACTTTTGTCTTACAGTTTTTCCTTGTTGGCTATGGTTTTT
>VZTV01051583.1:0-46398 GCA_013400875.1 Anhinga rufa
ACCCAAACCATTCTATGATCATCCTGTGCGTCTCCATTATCCCAATCCCATTGCAGCAGGGGTGCGTTAGTAGAAGGCAGAGCACGTATTAACAAACACAAAATCACACCCTTCCCAGAGCAACTGCCTGGGCCACAGAGGGAGCATGGATCCCTAATTCCCATCCCCGTGTGCTCCTGGGTAGCTGGTGCCATGCAGCATGCCATGAACGCTTTCGGCACTGCTCAGTTTACAGCCATAGACTCCTAACGCAAACACATTGCTAGCCAAAACCCAGTTACCAATCCCCCTTACAATTCACCCCACACAGCCCGACAGCAGGCCTGTGAGACCACTGCCATAAGGTCACTTTCCTGCCCCTACAGAGGGGGAGGCTGTGCCTCCGGGCCGTCGGATGAGGGGACCAGGCCGGCCTCCTGCCCCACAGCTCCCTTCCATACGGTGCTTGTGCAAGACGGCGGAGGGGAGGCGACAGGCCGGGCTGGGGAAGGGGCTGCGAGAGGAGAGGGGCCATCTTAGCCCGCCCCATCGAGAAGATGGCGCCCTCGGAGGTGGGGGGGGCGGTGGGCGAGGAGGCGGGCGGGGGGCGCACAGCGGCGCTGCGGCGGCGGCAGCGAGCACCGAGGGACGCGCTGGCGGCGGCCGCTCGCCGGTACCTTTCAGGGCCTGGTGCATCCCCCCGATGCCGCTGTAGAGCTCCAGCACCCGCAGCGGCGCCATTCTCCGCCAGCCAGCGCCCGGCCCGGCCCGGCCCGGCCCTCCCGGCGGCCTCCCCGAGCGCCGCCCGCCCGTTCCGCCGCTCTTTCGTTCCCACCTGCCCGCCCTCCTCCGTCCTCCTCAGAGCCGGCGGCTCCCAGCCAGCCCCCGCCAGCTGCGCAACGCCTTCTTTCGGCATTGCTAATTGCTCGTTAAACCCCAGAGTGGGCTTAGGCCCGGAGGATGAAGCCACCCCCGGTTTAGCTCGTCCTGCTGCCCCCTGAGGTGGCCATGGGACTGATGCTGGCCAGCAGCTCTACCATGCACGCCCTCCTGGGAGTGAGGGATGAGGAGAAGGGCCCACTCCCTGCCATGATTCCCTTTGGGGTCAAGTCTCCCGGCTGAGGGCTCCTCATAGGAGCAGCAAGGAAGCCCCCAACACCACTGCCCTTCCTCAGGCCCTGTGCCGCCACAGGGTGTCCAGCGCCCGCTGGGAGGCGGAGGCCAAGCCCGGCCCTTAGCCTCAGGGCAGCAGGGAAGGGCAGGCTGGAGACTGAAGTGAATTTGGGTGGCTTGTGCTGGGCCAGGTCACAGAGAACAGGGACGTGGGGCAGCAAAAGGGGCTTTTCCCCGTGTGGGGGTATGCATGCTGGGCAGCTGTTGCAAATGGGGCTCGCTCGACAGTTTTATGGGCCTAGGAGTTATGTGATTTCAGCGTGCAGCGATGTTTCTGAGAAGCCATTTCAAAGCCTGCACCGCTGGTGGAACAGGAAGGAAGGAAATAACTGATGAAACTGTTCTAATTTGCCCCAACACTACGAAATTGCTTTTGCTAAATTGGAAAGGAAGAGGTGACTCAAAAGACATTGTTGCCAATGAAAAGTAGTTTGTTTTTAAAACAAATGTTAGGTGGATGCATTTACATATATATGTATGACAACCAGAGTAAATATCTTGCACACTGTTAGGTGGGTTACCCACCGCACACAAGTAGACACTCACCTATGCCTCAGTTTGCAGATTTAGAATGTAACATGAAGAAGAAAGATTAAAAAAAAAAAAAAACCAAACAAATCAAAACAAAAACATAAAACCACAACCCTGAACATGTGTCACTAATAATTTCTTGAGTTAGTCATATTTTTGTTCAGCCTTTTAGAAAGCTGTCAAAAATAAGGTGGATTTGAGGAATTTTTTTCCCTTAGAAGCTGCCTCATACAGCCTGACATAGTAGCTCCTACCTCTTGCCTTTCAGTGGAGGAAGAATTTTTAGCTGAAACTGGAGGGGAAAAAGGGAGAGAAATCTGCTGCCTTTTCAATGTGCTTCTCCAGCTAATGGGATGCATCAGCTGTGGAAAACAGTGGAATTAGAAACAAAATTTCAAAATAAGAATATTGGTCCTTGCCAGCTTTTTTGAAACAGTTCTGTCATTCACCTGTGGACCTTCATCATCAGAGTCTGGGGCTGCTGCTTTATTTGTCAGCCATGAAAATAAGCAGGTGACTAAAACAAGAAGTCCAAGGTCTACTTCTAGAATTTCTGAAAGGAAGTGCTGAGGTACCAGAGGAGAGCAGCGCGCATTGCAACCAGCAGTGAGGCAGGTTGCCTGCAGAGATGGCTAATGGAGGACTGAGAAAGGTGGGTGAATCACATGGCATAACAAAACCGGGAATATGCCAGCTGGAGAAAACAGTCATGGGACGAAGACTGTGAAGGCTCTGAAGAAGAGAGTTCAAGATGATGAAGGTTGCTACAAAGAGCAAGGTTGTTATCAGCTAAGATGACACACTTCAGTAGTACCTCTTCAACATACAGATGCAAGGTGAAGGTAAAGAAAAAGGCAGCTTTTAGACTACTGAAATTAGTAAAGCTGATTAATGAGTTTAAGCTGCTTGTATTACTATTTCAGCAACCTATACATCACAGCAATGCTAGATACTGTGATGAGTGGGAGCTATAGGCAGCTGGGAGCAGTTCACTTACTTGGAGCTGCCCAGTACCTGGAGCAATTAAAGCTATAGAGGAGCAATATTTTCTTATATCAGACAGGGAGACATAGCTGAGCCCTGTTTTTCTGTCTCCATTCCCTGATTCCAAGGTATTCTTGCCATTCACACATGGGAAAGGTGGAGTCTGGTGGAGAAAGCAGCAGAGATGTCTTTGCTTACTGGTGCAGTAGAACATTCCCTGCTCAGGGGAAATCCTCCACCTACCTCCTCCACCAGGCATCCTCTGTGTAGTAAACTGGAGAATCTGATCAACACTCCTCCGCTCTGGCAACAAATTCAGAAACTAGGTTGGGATTTTATTGGCTGCTTCTTGCAAAGAATGGGAAACACCAAAATTTCCCTAGTGCTCATTTTTAAACGACTGCCAGTAGTCAATTTTATAATTCTGCTTAACTGCGTCTGCCCTAACCTGGTTCTCATTATTAATTGACAGCTGCGAAAAGGACCAAAATGAAAACAGGGAATCTGGAAACAGTTAGTTTTAGTGCTCTTCCATTTATAAATGTAAAGTCAGCATAATAATAACCTTGAGTTTTGGATCAGATCTTATATAACAGTATTTAAGGTATGCTGCTTATTTTAGAGACTGGGGCAATGGCCAGATCCATGGCCACTCATGCCTTTCTTCTTACGAAAATGCTGAATGATTCCACAGAGAGGATGAGCCCTGTAGAAGCAATCATTCATTATTCACTCAGAAAATCTTGCTAACACATGCTGCCACTGCCATGGGGCAAGCTAAACAGTTGCTCGCTCTTGATCTTGTGACCCCGAAGCAGCCACACGTTTGCAAAATTTCCCAACTGGATCCCTCTGACTTACTGAAATTTGGATATTATGACAGCTCCTTCTTTCTCCTCTTTGGGCATATAGGATGAATAGGATTCCTGTAAATCTCAATGAACATTTCATTTGATAAACAGCAGAGATTAATAAAAGAGTTGAAGGCCAATGTCTACCTCTGGACTCTTAACATTTTTTTAGAGCACAGGTATGGGCTGTTTCATATATCAGTTATGACTCAACAATATAACTGGCTTTAAATAGCAATTGATAGGCTTTTCTGAAAAGACGTTCATTTATTCTAAATGAGCGATCTATAGAACTAGGACAATGCATTGATGAAGCAGCTATTTTCTTGACTGTAATGTATTTATACTAAAATATACTTTAAGCAAAGTGATCATTTAATGACATTTTTAAAGCCATTGACATAAGCATGAGATATCAGCTTTTTCACTGAGACAGCTTTTGAAAACTCCTGCCTCCTAGCAACTAGCAGCATTTCCTCAATGTAGAAGTTTCCAAAGTTTGCCCACATCTCTGATGAGTGCTACGATACAGGTAATCATGCTAAATCTGAAACTGTTGCCCTGGCAACCAATAAACACATGCAGTGAAACAGCTACATGTGGTAAGAGGGACACGCAAACGAAACCACTGCAATATTTTCTCTTCTTAAAATGCTTTAGAATTGTTAAAAAGGTTACAATTATCAATGCTGCCAAACATCACAGAAATTGCAAAAACCATTGCCTTAAGATTCTGCATTGTGCTTGGCAACTGAAAGGTAAAACTACAAACTATCCCTGGACTGTGTACTGTAGTCCTCAAGGAGTGAAGAAAAGATTTTCACTTTTGTGTTTCTATAATTCACACCAGCAACAAATGCACACAACAAACACGCACAAAACATTTTATAAGCATCTCAAGCCTTCAGCAGTTACATGTAACTCTTCTCCCTGCCCCCCCTTCTGCAGCAGGGCAGAGACTTAACAGGCCAGCAAGGCCTCTGCCTGCGCCTGACTGTGACCAGAAGTTGGCCAGTCTGCGGCACGTCACAGGGCTTTTTTGATGCCACAATACTGCAGCAGTGTAAATTGCTTCAAGTTTCCTTTCAATGTAACCCCTCAATGTAAGGCTCTGTAATGGAAGCTAGTAGACCTGTAGCTGTGACATGTTTGTGAGCATTTTCTCTATATTCAAAAATGGAGAGAGAGCAAGAAAAATCTCTTTCTGCTGGTGGACCAAATGTTTAAAAGTGCATTCACAGTGATCAGCCAAAACTTCAATACAGGCAGACATTAATGCTGACGGCTGGACAACAAACACTTCTTGTGTCTGAATGTCCAGTATAATGTCCTAAATACCCAAATGAGGATCAGGAAGAGAATACAGACATCTCAGCTGTCTGGAAGGGAAGCTCATGTTCTGGGTCAGAAATCACTGGCTAGGAAAGAATGTGAGGCATGTCATACCCTTGCAATGCAATCACTGAATTGAAAAAAAAAAATCACTGATTGTGTCTAGCATAAATTATTGTTTCCATAACCACTGGCCCAGTAGGTTACTAATAAAACTGAAAACCTTTTGCAGTTTATAGAAATCGATCTGTACTGGATATGATGTTTCAGGAGGGAATTTATCAGACTTGGTTTCTGCTGAAGTGATGCTCAGTAAAGGTAACCCAGCCACAGACGTGGTGTTTCTGGGAAGCCTGCTGGGCCGCGCCAGTATGACTAACAAAGCCTACGATTTTCATTTATAATGCCACGCATCTGCAAGACTAGAAATGAAACCCACATCAAACCAGGTTTGTTAGCCTCTCCCAACACATTTCTAAGAACTCTATATAGGGGAAATTTAGGTAGCTGAAATTATTTGGAAGATTGTTAGCCTTTCTCTTTTCAAACATATCAATCTCTCCATTTCAGGATTTTATTTTCAGGTTCTGGAACTATGCATGTACTCTGTAGGGAATAGGGAATAAAAAGACATTGCCTCTCTAATTAAATCTTTACTTTTCTGGTTTAAATAAATGTAAATCTAAATAAATCTGGCCTGTTTGTTATGTTTGGCCTGCCATGGTCACCCTGGCTAGATGAGAGGCATATGTTTACATAATGTTATTGACTTTCTTGTTGTACTTACACATTCCAGTGTCTGACCAAAAAAAATAAAGGATAAAAAAAGGCTAGCAACCAAAAAAAACCACCTTTGCTGGACTGAACAAAACAGACTCTGAGCTCTGTAAGGCCCGCTGCAGTCAGCCAAAAGATTGCTGCTGCAATGAATGTGTTTTGAATCAGACCCTTGAAGGGTCACAGGAAACGGGTTACAGCAGGCACAGAGCTAGGCAGTGTTAAAGGGGGGATCAGTTCAATCTGCTCCGGCAGGATGAGGTAATGGTGTGGGAGATCCCAGCTCGCTTGTAGGGGCAGGAGTAAATGGCATGGTGTCTGCTGCTCCCTCGGGGGGAGAGGGGGATGAGGGAAAGGAGAGAGAAACAGTGCAGATGGTGAGCCTGGATGTGCCTCTTACCTTTTTGCTTAAGGCAGGAACTTTCATCTCCAGTCTACAGTGTGCAAACTGAGAAAGACTTGTAGCTGTATGTTGGTGTTGGTCATGCCTTTTGCTTACAAGGCCATCTAGTATCCCCTAAAGCTTTTGTATACCATGGACTTGTCTTTTAAGGAGTTCAGCCCCTGCCCAAACTTTGTTTTTTCATTCAGTCCCATGTGATGAGTTTAATCTTTGACTAAGACTGTAGTTAGAACAGGAAAAGACATCTCTTACGCTGGTCACCATGGTGGTAGGATTTCAGTGGTAGGGTGTTTCCTCCAGAGAGAAAGAAAATCTTTAATGCAGCCACAGCACAGCTGTAACTGTGGACTTGCTGAGTTATCTTGAAATTAGATAAACCACAACTGCACACAGTAAGTAAATCTCTAAAAAATCTGCCCAAGAAGCTGAGCACTTGGTGCCTAGGCAGCACAGAGGTGTCTTCCACCTTGGCTATATTGCTGATACTCTGAAAATTAGTTACTTTAAAGCTAATTTAAAGCTATGGCTTATGAACTGCAGTTACAGAAGTGATTGCACTGTAAATATTCTCTTTCTCACTTTGCATGTGTCTACAGATGTCTGTCTACAACATACTAAAGCTTAGCAGCTGGGAAAATAGTCTATAGAAAAGCACAGGTTTGAAGAAGTTGTGAGATTTTTAAGGATAAACTGACTTGAAGGATAAGTTGAAAAGTTATTCTGCAAAAAAATCTCAGCTAAAATATAAAAGTGTCTTTTTTGGTTTCCAGGTCTTTTGGGGTCCCTTCCCCCAATTAGGTATTGCCACAACTAAGAACAAAAATCTTTGGGTTTTCCTAATGTTGAAACAAACCGTTTTTAGGAAAAGGGCTATGAATTTAAAACTTTATTTTTGCTGAGACAGTCTGGAGGGAGAAGGCCCAATAAGCCTAACCTAAATGGGTCAAGAAAGCCTAAAATAGTTCTTTCTGAAGAAGAGAAATCTTCTTGCACAAGATGTACGCCAGTATGGACTGGCAGTGTAAATATTCAGCTGTAGGGAGTTGGGCTGATTTAAGACTCCAACAAACATCTTTCGCATAATTCATAAAAGAAATACAATGGGAAATTGCTGGAATTGTCTGTCAGGAACCCTGCATGTCAGATGAAGTCCCTGAGGATGACTTCATTGCAGTTACAGTGCCAGATCAGATGTATAGCACTCATCTTCTATGGTATAGGACACAGTATTTCAAAATCTAACAGAATTAAACTCAAGTAATGAATTAACCTACACTATGCATAATTCCCATTGTCATTACCAGTCCAGGCATCATGTATATTGTAGTACAATAGTATTATGTCCTTCATCTGCAGGGTATATCTCAAGATTCCTCTTGATACCACAGAAATTGATTATTTTTGGAATACAACTGCAGGACAACGGCATTATTACCATATCCAGGGTAAAACATTCCTCTCTCTTTGAAAGATCCTGACATCTGTCCTGCATCCTGGTGTGCTTTGGACTTGGTAGGCTTGGTAACTTCCATGTCATGGAGTCTATGGGAAATGCCCGATCCATGTCAGATAAACAGCCACAAACATTGGCAAAAGTCTAAGAATCAGCAAAACTAAAGCAACTATGAAGCTCCTAAATAGTTGCTAGGTCCTTCCTCTGATGTCCTACGCAAGCTGTCTCCCACCCAATGTCCGTATGCAAGACCAAATTCTCAAGGAAAATTTCAGGTGGAGTGAAATTGTCTTTGTAATGGGAAGCAGGACACCTTTCCACCTGAAAAAAATAGGGACTCCTCCACTTTTCCAGGTATTTGCTGTCTTTCTTCTCCAGCCATATGCACCATCTGCTCTACACATATTTAATAAATTCTCCACTCCACTCCCTGTTGCCCAAAGTATTTTATGCATGCTGTCACCTTAAATCTGGATCATCTTCTCTCCTCAATCCCAACTGGACAGAGTATATTTATGCTTGAAAATTAGACATAGAGCTGGTGTGTAAAAACAGCTCGTCTTAAAAAACTCAGTCTTCTCAGCTCTGGGGTGTGTGCACCACTGCCTCTTCCCTTTGTAAGGAGCCAGCTAATCCCAGAATGGCTAACACAATGTACGCACAGTTTATGAGTCTCATTGGAACAAAGGATTTGGCACAAGAACTTGGACTGAGGAATACACTAAAAACTTGGCCTTTGAGGAGCTAGTACTGTTCTGCTTGTCCTGGGCATCTCAAAGGAAGAATGGAACAATTGCTGCATGCAATTAACAATTCCATTGCTGTGTCCTGCCTCTTCCTCAGAAAGAACATCATCATTTCCTAGTGTATCATGACAAGAAAACATTATACTATTTATGCTTTGTGTAAGTGATGGAACTGGGGGAGAGAGAAGAATGAAATCACTCCTCAGATTTAATTGTTTTTTGGCTAGAGGAGCTCTTTAAGCAGTTTGCTTTGAAAAAACTTGGCCAGAAAGGAATAGTAAATGTCTAACTGACAGGGTTCATTAATGGCCTACTAGAATAACTTCTTTTAGCTTTTTCCAGAAGAGAGAATGGATGGATGGATGACTCATCTTTGAAAAGGTTTGCAATCTCAAAATTTAAAACAGTGATCCCAGACAGATTACTATTATGGCTTCCCATTGTAATGTGACAAATGAATGTTCATCCACACTGTTGACTTTTACCTGTGCCAACAGCTTACTGCAGGGATAGCAACTGAGCACTGTTCTTGTTAGCAAGGTCAAGACAGCAAAGTCGGCAATGTGGCAGAGGACAGAAAGAAGGCCTGCACATTATACAACATTTTACATAGATCATACTGAAAGCTGAGGCTGGCTCTCAGTTAAAATCCTTTATCTGATGTTTAAGTTACATGGTCTTTACAAAGTGCCTATCATGATCCTTGAACCGTTCCTTGGTCTTTGGCAAAATATAAACTTCATGAAAGAAGGAGAGCAGATATCTAAAATTTCAAATTGTTTTTGGGCACCCAAATCAAGACTGAGGGACTTTGTGTATTCTGGAAATTAGTTCTCCTTAAAGAGTTTCAGGCTGAGCATTGAGCCTCAAACCATACCAAACCTCTTGTCAGTTTGGAAAACCTTGTCCTTTATGCCCCAGTCATTGCTAAACATACTGCTGACATTCAGCAGTCGGTGCTATTGCTATGAAGTGAAGTGAGATGGAGAGCAGAGATTGTAATCCTTTATTTTTGTTTAAGGGATGGATTAAATAAATGGCTGCACCTATGATAGAGCTGAAAAACTTCTCTTTCTATTCTCTGTGCTGCTAGAACTGTGCATGGTTTTTGAGACAACCATGGGACTCGGGGCAGAGGGCTGTACTGGCTTTGAAAATGAGTACCTGATTTGTTAGAGATACATCCTATTTTGATACAGAAAACGTCCTATTCTGGCAATTAGAAACCATAGTAGAGGGGAACTTTATGCATGACAGTAATAATTTTTGGAAGTCATGCGACTGGGTGGCATGAGTTACATTCAAAACACTTCCCTAGTGATGAAAGCCCTGCCAGTTTCATACAGTTCATTTTACATTAAAATATAATATTGCAGAGAGATTTGGTTAGGTTTTAGTATAGAGCCTAGTCATTTCCTTGAAAAAATCAGCAGCTAGTCACACCAGTTTGATATGCTTTGCAACAGTGGCAACGACTGTAGGCAACATCATTTTTAAAATGAATTTCATAAAAGAATTTGCCAATTTCTTTCTTAAGACCATAATTAGTCAAGGAAGTTACTCACAAGGGGAGACTTCCATGCCTGGGCATTTAGATGTTCTGCAGCCCAGTGGTATTCAAAAAACCCAAATCAGCTTCTCCTAGGCAGTGTGACATATTCTCTGGGTTCAGAAAAATTAGCTCTTCCCTGGATGCACCAGCCTTTCTTGGGGGCTCCTCATTAGACTTAGCTCCCAGCTAAAGGGAGGGACCCTCCCCAGCTGAAGATTTGCAGCTAGAATCTGTTTTTTGGAAACAGGAACCTTTCTGTTTTCAAAACCATAGCAGTCTTAGTCTTTTCAGACCATGGCTGAAGGAGGAAGTGCTCTTTCGGACTAAAAGTTACAGCACTCACTCAAGCGAGAGGCCACAACACTTGCTGTGGCTGAGCATTACGGAGAGTCCCTGTTCAGTTTGCTGTCTTTCATATCCTCTTGTTAAAGTGGGTCCCTTTTGCCTGGAGGTTGTTCAATATTCATGGAGAAGGGGGAGTGTGAAGGAATGCCTCTATGGCCCCATACATGCCAGAGCTGAAGGTTGCTGTATGGTACTGAAAACAAAAGTGACTGCATTTGCATAGCAGGGTGTTTTTTTCTGGATATTTAATATTTATGGGTCATTTTACAGGTCGTGGAAAAAGAAACTTTACTAAAAGTGCACAGAACTGATTAATGAAAGTATTCACATCTGTTTAGTCAAGGTCTGTAATAACTGGAAAGCACATTCAATATTTGGACCAAATTCTCTAGTTCCTCACTGTTTAAATAAAATGGCAAATCAAAAAATGTGAATGCCATTCTTTTCAGTGATGTTTTCAGACTGACAGGTATTTGTACAAGAAAGTCAGGCAAATTCTGACTGTTATGAGGACTTTTTTCATATTTTGGCATAACAGATTTTCAGTATAAAGTCATTCGGGCATCTGTACCCTCTCCCTATGCACACCCATTTTCGCTGTTAATGAAAGTTACACAACAATCCAATATTTTTTGCTACACTTCTCGGGCTTGATTCCATACTTCATTCTTGACAGTGAACCAATACATCAGTTCTCTGCAAAAAGCCAAAAAAAGCCAACATAAATTTTGCACTGTGAACTGAAAGGCTCACGATAGAAACACCTGTTTCTTTTTTTAAGAGTGCCATTGGCTTACCTCTGATCTACTACCTCTGTAGAGGTAAGCGACATTGCAAGCTGACCAGGCAGCTGCCTGGCTGTGTACTGGAATTGCAAACAAAGGCATCGCAATAAACACCACAGATGACAATTAGTAGTTTATGAATAATCCCCAGCACAGTGTTTAGTGATGCTATTAGCTGCCTGTCCTTCATGTGAGAAGTGTTCAAGACCCTGACGAGCCATGGTCTCTGAGAGTCCCATAGCATATTTCCTAAAATTAGGCTCATTACTGTGGTTTAATTTCAATTCACTGAAGTACACTGTCTATTATTTTTATGGCTACACTGATATAGAGTCTTTCCTGACAAGTACTGTGAAGATCTTTTCGCATTTCAAGAGAACAGTTCTTGTTCCCCTTTGGGGTTTGGGATGCAAATGTGCATTAAATTTATTACAGCCTTACAAGAGACTCAGAGCTTCGTCCATTTATGCATCTGTGTAAGTGCCAACCAGCAAAAGACACTTAAAGGTTTATTGTAATCCCAAAAACTGACAATATCCAAACATTTCTAGGAAAATTTCATAGTGAGAAACAGCAATGAGGCAGGTGGCCAAGAGTACATATGGCAGCAGTGACACAAACATATGGAAGTTACCCTTGAAACGTGGTGGAGGGAGTCATATTTATTTACTAAAACAAACACCACCTTGGATTTTAGGGGCAAAGCAGTTTCTGAATGAAGGATGACTGTTGCATGTGTGTGCCATTAAAGGTTTTGTGGAGTATAAATACGTTGCGCTCTGTTAGGAAGAACAGATTGGGCACAGCGCACCTTTAAAAAACCAACAGTCTGCTAGAATTATCAGTACTTCTGAGTAAAGCATCTTTAATCTGTGAGGCTGTTGGTTACGTGCCGGTTTACTTTTTTGCCTGCTCATAGAAGGAGTGTGTACTTTTGTGCCAGGACTCACAAAGGCTTACAGCTCAAACTTTATGGCTTAAATAAAGAGCTCTGAGAGAGCCGGAGAGCACAGCAGTGTCCAGGCTGGGTTGCTGGTACCCTTAGCCTCAGGAATGCCGTGTGACCTCTGCCTCCTATTCAGTGGGTGAGTGGAATAAGCTGTAGCCCAGGACTTACCCTGCAAGCACTTCAGTAGCTCAACCTTGTCAGCTTCGTTTGCTTGACTGAGCTTCAGTGAATAAAGGAAATTAAAACCTCAAGGACATACATTTAGATACAAACTGCATTCCTGCACTTCTGGTTGCTATCGGAATGAAACTAAAGCACAGTTTCCTTTATTAAAAAAAAAAAAGGTCCTTAATAAAATATATGGACTCCAGTTCTTCCTCGTAAGGTATTGCACCTCAGGTACAACACCTGAAGAAGTACAATAGCTGACTTTATTGTGAATTGGGGTGTGAAGATTACCTCCCCCTCTGCCTCCTGTTTGTGTCAGGTTTATCAGAATTTGCGTGAAGATATTTACTTCTGCAGAACTGCAAGTTAAAAAGGATTAAAAACCGATAGTAGTTTTGCATCCCATAAGTGCCGAAGTAATAAATTACAGATAATACCTCTACATTGTATTGGTCGCTTCCCATAGCAAAGAGGAAAAAAATGTCCCTTACCTGATAGGTCAGTGCAGGATTAGAGAATACGAGTCGCGCTTTGGCCAGTCAAGTTTTAAATTACTAAATGACGGGGATTCTGTCATCTCCCTCAAACGACTTACTCATTCATAGTGAAAATAATCTGCTGCTACTCAGTCTAAGTTTTTCCCTGTTAAATTTTTATGCCACTCCTATTGCCCTGTGCTGCCTACATCATTCATCTCTACCACTGGTAGCCCCATTTTGATGGTAAAATTGCTCTTGAAACACTGGGATTTTTGGCTGGCCTTTGATGCTACACACATAGCTTATTTGCAGATTACGTCTAATGAATAACTGTCATTTTGCCAGGGGCTTTCCTAAGACTCTGATCGTGTGCCTACTGAAATTAATAGCAAAAGTCTGTTGGGTACAACAGTGCAGAAACAAACCTTCGTTACAATCAAGCCTCCCACTACCCTAGTTATTAGCAGGATTGCAGCTAAGAGCAAGGTCCTGATTGCAGCTATTTCAGTAATCTACTGTCCACACTAAAAAAATAGTTACCGCTGGGATTGTTGTTGCAATAATGTCAGAATTAAGCCTTACCCGTGCACATGCTCTCCCAGCTACAGGGAGAACACATGCCGCCTGCAAATGTTGCGTCTTCAGCACAGAAGCGGGAGCTGAGATCGCTGTCATGGGAGGCAGCTAAAGAACACACAGATGCAGAATTTTTCTGCCTGTTTATTTTGGAGGTTGGGCAGCCCTTCGCGAACAGCTGGCATCGCTCCTCCCTGGGCCTACTCTCTTTCAGAAAACTACGAAGGAAAAGAAGCGGGTTCTCAAAAGGATGCACAGGTACGCGTAGAGAGAGAAGTACCGCTCGCGCTTGGGGAGGCTTTAACCGCGCACGCCGGGCTGTCTGGGGGCCCTTCGCGGCGGCGGCGGCGGCGGCGGCGGCGGCNATCACCACCACCAAGAACTCCTCGTACCGCCGCATGTTCGGCGGGAGCAGCCGCCCCAGCACCGGCACCCGCTACATCACCTCCAGCAGCCGCTACTCGCTGGGCAGCGCGCTGCGGCCCAGCGCCGCCCGGTACGTGTCCGCCTCGCCCGGCGGCATGTACGCCACCAAGACGGCGTCGGTGCGGCTGCGGAGCAGCATGCCGCCCGTGCGGCTCCACGACTCCGTGGACTTCTCCCTGGCCGACGCCATCAACACGGAGTTCAAGGCGAACCGCACCAACGAGAAGGTGGAGCTGCAGGAGCTCAACGATCGCTTCGCCAACTACATCGACAAAGTGCGTTTCCTGGAGCAGCAGAACAAGATCCTGCTGGCCGAGCTGGAGCAGCTCAAGGGCAAGGGCACGTCCCGCCTGGGCGACCTCTACGAGGAGGAGATGCGGGAGCTGCGCCGGCAAGTGGACCAGCTCACCAACGACAAGGCACGCGTGGAAGTGGAGCGGGACAACCTCGCCGACGACATCATGCGGCTGCGGGAGAAGTGAGTGTGCGAGGGGAGGGGGGCCGGGCTGCCGGCGCCTGGCGGAGGCGGGCCGGGCTGGGCTGGGGGACCCCCGCTCCCCCTCACCGCTGTCTCGCCCCTTCCAGGTTGCAAGAGGAGATGCTGCAGCGGGAGGAGGCCGAGAACACCCTGCAGTCCTTCAGACAGGTTCGCGGGGGCCGGCGGGAGGGAGCCGCGGGGGCGGAGGGGGCTGCGGGGCCGCCTCTGCCCGCACAAAGGGGTCCCGGCAGCTCCCACGCAAGCCCCCCTTGTTTTCTGTAGGGGGATGCTGCGGTCTGAGGGGAGGGGCGGGGAGCTATTGTCTTGCTTTATCCAAGTCTAGCCTGTTTCACAAAAAGCGCTCCGACGTGGAATCTCTTTCCGATCCAATAAAAGTGAAAGGGGCCCATCTGCTCGCCTGGCTGAAGGGTATTAATGGTTTCTATGGGATTCACCGTGGAATGCAGATACAGGCATTATGGCAAGTTGGTGGCAGCAGATTGAAATAATAGATCCCTTTGTGTCAGAGGGGAGGGCGCAGTGGGCTGCATTCTTACTAAATGTGTAATGGTGCGGGCATATTTCTAGCAAAAAGTGTCTATCGTGCGTATGGTCCGGTTTTGATACAAACAGAGCTCCTTTTTAATGAATCGCTTCGGTCAGTGCGTTACTGGACAACTGTTTCAAATTTAAAATTTTTGATATGGGTGTTGTCTGCTGACAAGAAGTAGACGATTTGTTCCTTGGGGTGAGGTCGCAGCAGTCGAGTCTGCCTCCTCTGGATGTCCATTAAGAACACAGAATTTAATCCTCTGTAAATGAAGATCTTAACAGAAGAAACAAGTTGCCTTAGAGTTTAGTCTCTGTAGGATGCTACAAAGTTATTCAGATAAACTAAAACCTAGGTGACAGCCAGAACCAACTGTGCAAACAGTATTCAAAAAGTGTTAAGCTCAGGTTTTCACTTGTGCAAAACCAGCTTTCAACCGGGATTAAGCCTTGTTTGGACTAGGAGGTATTTAGGAATGTGCTTTCTCCAAACCAAGGTTTCTTCCGTAAAACTGCTGGTGTGAAACAGCATTGCTAGCATTCCTCCTGGGTAGAAGCGACTGGGTGGAAGCAGGCTGCCCAGACAGCTGGGCACAGGCTGACTTGGTCCCAAAGCTCTTCAGAGGCGTTAGTAGATGTCACCATTCAGGAAATCATGACTCGATTGTCAGCGTTTCCCTGGGCAAGGCTTTTAACTGCAGTATATTTATAGTCTCTGAAGGAGAGTAAGTGTTTTCATGAGTTAACATGTGGAAACTGAGACACCTACTCCCATTTGGAGTCTGGGAATTCAGAGTCTCTACTGGTGTTCTGGGGACAGAAGTTTGAAACAGAACAGTTCAAGACACTGCCGTAACTTCAGCTTCTGGGTTTTTTTGAGCACTAAGCCAATTTAGCGTAGTGTGAAGTTCTGTGCGGAAGCATTTAAGTTAAGGTTTAGAGAACCTAATCTGTTCTGATTCATTGCTGAATTCAGTTGAAAGATTCTTTGATTTAAGACTGGCTTGAATTACCTTTCATACTTAATTGGTTCACTTCAAGGCTTGTCTACCTCTATTTCAAATCGATTAAACTTCATGAAGGCTCTTGGCTTTTAGGTGAACTTGGCTTTGTGCATATCCCACACTCATTATCCAGCCCTGCCCTGCCCTGTGGAAAGGGCTCTTTGGGGAGCTCGGCCTCCAGCAGATCTGTGTGCAGTACACTCAGAACAGGATCCGTTTAACTACTCAAGCTGTAGCTTAAGCATTAAGAATTGTAAATCGTTGGTGGAAACACTGCACTAAATCCACTCATGACATAACCGGTGCATGCTAGTGTGAGCGATTTGAACCACAGTAATATCTAATTTTTCCTTACTGTGAAAGGGTAGGCTTAACATGCAAGTTTTGAAAACTGGATCTGTTTCTGTACAAGTATTGTTCTCCTGCAAGTGCAATTAAATTCACAGAACACCAAAGTTGAAACATCCTGTTGTGCTTTACATTGTAAAAAATGCACAGCTTTTGTAAAACCATTATATTCTGGCACTGGAAAGTTGTATACGTGGATTCAGAACACTTTAGCAGATACTTCACTGTTCTGAGGTCGCATCAAATTTACTTTTTACCTGATGGAGCAGTTGTATACATTAGTATTTTAAAGGGAAGTGAACAAATATTTGAACTTTATATTTCCAAAAGCTGTCTGTTTTAGAGACTGTTCAACTCAGATGTACTGAATTTTAATTTAATTCTTCTGAATAAAGACATGATTTTAATCATATGCTGAGGGGTGTACTACATAAAATAAACTTGAGTGTTCAGGGAGATCTTTCCTTTGGGACAAAACAAGTGTCACAATTAGTGAGAAAGTTATTTACTGCGGCTTTGCCAGCTTCTCTGGCATCAAGGAATAGATCCTGAGCCTATGACAAGACTAACAGGTCAGCTCCTGGCTAACATGAGATTTGTCTGAAGTAAACACAGATGTTCAACCCTGCAAACTACGTGACTGCTATTAAAAGAATCTCCTAGGACGAAATAAATGTGTAGTCCAATTGCGTGTATATATGTCTTGTACCTTATTTGCTTAGGCTACAAGTAGCTTACTCATTTGCGTGGCTCTCCATACATATAGGAAATACAGACACAGTGATTATTTACTCCCTAACTTAATAGTAATGTATATAGTAAGGTACATACCATATATTCCACGTCTTCAATTTAAGATGTTTTCAATTTATTATCAGCTGCTACAAATCCTGTAGCTGTTCAGTTGTTCTGAAAAAACTCATACTATGCAGAGTTCTGCAAAATCCACTGGGAACTCTTTGGATATCTGTCTAATCGTGTAAATATGTTGGGTCATAGCCATGTGATGTCTTTCCAGAATGATCTTCAAGTGTTTTTGGGCAGAGAAAAAATGAATTAAGGAATTATTTGAATTGAAAAATAGAGCTGATATGAACTCTGTGTGTAAAACTGGAGCTGATAGGGAAGTTATGGAATAACACATGAAAGGGATGTTTTGCTGGATAAAGAAAACAGAAGAATTCTTCTGGAGCAAGAACCTTACCCCAGAGTAGCAGTGATCCAAGGGATGGTTTTCTAGGAGTCTGAAGAAAACACTCTCTATTTCAAAGGTGCCATAATAGTGAGAGCTGCTGATTAGGAATGCTTACAGTTTGGGCAAATCCAAAATAGCTTTAGAGTTAAACTGTGAAAACCTGATAGGTTAATACCATGTGAACATAAGCATGCAGTTGTGTGTGTAACCAGTATGAAAGAAACAATTGTCCCCTTTGCAAAGAAATTGTCTTAGTTGCATGTTTAAAATATAAGGTTACCAATCAATGTTTAGGCTTAAGTTATGTTTTTTAACTAATGTAAGCTGCTCCCATGTAACATTCATGGCATATCTTCTGTTGTGCCTTAAATGAATTTTTGCTGTTGATTAAGACTATCTCTGTCCAGCAAAAGTTGGAGTCTTTGCCAGCTAATGTGAGGGTGTAGGCAATGATGACTAACTCGATTTGTGTTTATGCTCATACCTTCTTTTTCTCAAGGGAGATCTGTTGAACCACTTGGAGAAGTAAATGTTTGCAGTTCCTATACATACATCACTAGCTTTACAAGTATTCTTTCAAGCTGTGGCCTGTGGACCCAAAGGGCTCTGTGGTTGGTGACAAAGGAGTCCAGAAGAAATAAACAAGAAATTAAGCCCACTGATAGGCATGTAGGCACATGGGTTGCGCTTTTAAGCCCCACTGGAAAAAATGGAAGTCTGCAAATTGCAAGACTAACCCTTTTTCAGTGTAGTCAAGCTAAAATAGCTTATTGCTGGCTTCTGACCCAAGTACCTGCTTCATCTTCAAGCAGGATTTACACCCAGTATGATCTATGTGCTCTTGATCATGCTCAGCAATATGTTGGCAAAGATGAAGTAATCTATACATGCTGTACAGTTCTGAAAATCACAATAAAGGTGCATATGGTGGCCTCTGAGGCTAGAGTAGGAGGTGGCAAAAAGATGGTTTTTACAGCTCTTGATTTCATATTGTCTTGCCAAGAAGCTCAGGTGTAGCATCAGTCTATATGCTGCTGAACTTGCCATAAAAGACTTTTCTACATCACAGTTTTGTAAGATTGCTAATCAGTCCTCTCTCTGTTCAGGATGTTGACAATGCCTCTCTGGCACGTCTTGATCTGGAGCGCAAAGTTGAGTCCCTGCAAGAGGAGATTGTCTTCTTGAAGAAGCTTCATGATGAGGTAAGCTAAATAATGACGTCTGTGAATCAGATGGTGAGTCTAGCAAGCTCTTCACTGGTTCTGCCTAGAGTTCCCACCTGTGTGTGTCCTGTATGTTGTGTAATAACACTGAGTGTCTGCTTCTCTAAGGAAATCCGAGAACTGCAGGCCCAACTCCAGGAACAGCACATCCAAATTGATATGGATGTTTCTAAGCCTGATCTTACTGCTGCCCTGCGTGATGTTCGCCAACAGTATGAAAGCGTTGCTGCTAAGAATCTTCAGGAAGCTGAAGAGTGGTACAAGTCCAAAGTAAGTAAAATCTGTTCAGATGCATCAGGCACTCAAACTGTACATAAGAGCTTTGCTGTAGCACTTGGCGTTTCCTCTGACTCTCTACTGGGCGCAAAAACAGCCATGGCATGGGGTGGTCTTTAAAATCCTAGTCTTGGAACACTACAGCTGAAAACATTACTTTGTGCCATAAGCACAGCATCAAAGTAAGGGGTTCATACGTGGAGTCTTTCCTGTGCTTGTACCTGGAAGCAGATGTTGGATGAAATATAACAAGGAGTGAATGAATGGGTGAAAAAAATGATTAAAAGATAGGAAACATACAGGGTGGGGAGAAAATATGTAAGGTTTAACTATGAATTCCAATTTTACAATTAGAAATAGGCATTTGAAGAGTAATGCTAATATTTAAATGGTTTGGGTGTTAGGACTTGTAATGGCTTCAGTTGCCCTCAAACGCTGCGTCCAAAAAGTCTGTTATACCATTGCTGTTGAAGTGTTACACTGACCAAACTGGGGATTTCCACAGTTTGCAGATCTCTCCGAAGCTGCTAATAGGAACAATGATGCCTTGCGCCAGGCCAAACAAGAAGCTAATGAATACCGCAGACAGATTCAGTCTCTCACCTGCGAAGTTGATGCCCTTAAGGGAAGCGTAAGTAGAAGACAGCGGTTGTTGGGACATTCTTCCTTTGCAGCTTTAAGCACTGCACTGCAGTTTGAGTGTTTAGCTATAGATGTGAATGCAGCTGATCTCCCGTGCAATTCAGCAGCATATAAGTACTTTTTGAAAAAGATGCTACAGGCTCAATTTGCCTGCATGCACTGGTTAGATTGGTGTACTGAACTATTGTTGCTTAAGGTATAAACAATGAGTTCATTCCCTTGCTATAATATTTACTGTTTATGTAACACTTTCTGGAAGTGTTTGTGGCTTGTCTGTCAGGTACAGCTGAAGCTATAAAGAAATCTGGAGGAGCAGTGGAAAGGAGGTGCAAATCTTGCTGTTGCTAGTACCTGACTGCCTTAAAGGCTGGCTTGAAATGGATTTAACAGTGTATAGTACACCTGCGAGTCCCCTCACTGAGGACTGCCTGCATGCTGACTTGTACTGCATGTGTTGGATTTGCTGTAAGGGATTGCTTTGCCAGCTGGTAGAAAAATACATGGCACACCTCAGATCAAGTAGCAGAATAATTTACCTTGGCTTTGCGAGGGGAAGATAAGGAGATGACAAATTTGGGATGTGTCTAGGCACTTTCAGAAAGGTTGCTAATGTAACTCAACGTCCCTTTTTTTAAGAACTTGAAGGGCTTTGAGCGTGGGGAAGAGTGACTGAACTGCAGCAGTACTTGACTTGATTATTCTCTTCCAGAATGAATCCCTGGAGCGCCAGATGCGTGAAATGGAGGAGAATTTTGCTGTTGAAGCTGCTAACTACCAAGACACTATTGGCCGTCTGCAGGATGAGATTCAGAACATGAAGGAAGAAATGGCTCGCCATCTCCGTGAGTACCAGGACCTGCTGAATGTAAAGATGGCTCTTGATATTGAGATTGCCACCTACAGAAAACTGCTGGAGGGTGAAGAGAGCAGGTAAAAATCACATGCAGACACTTTTCTAAACAGCAATTACTAGAAGACACTCTATACCCATGTCTGACTTAATGCATTTCTTTTTCCTTCAGGATTAACATGCCTATTCCAACCTTTGCTTCTTTGAATCTGAGAGGTAAGCTGTTTCTGTTACTTTAGTTTAGACAGCTGTTCTATCATTAGCAGAAGGGTTCTGGATAGTTCCTTTTAGTATTTAAACTTGTATAAATGCAGTAGCAGGTGACAGTTTTTCTTAGCTATAACTACCATATTTGCAATTACTTAATCTTGGATGGGAGGAGCTATTTTGTTCCTGGGCACAGATATTTTTAAATATCAGAACATAGTGGCTGATTGGTTTCGATGCCAGCTGAAGGGGCTTTAAGGGGAATAGGGAGAAAATGGAGAAGATTAGCTTGTCGTTCAGAGCAGGAAACTTCATCTACCAAATTGGGATTCTGAAAGTAGATGCTAAAGTCTGTTACACCTAATTTCTTTGAGGAGGCACTTCATCTAGACTATTGGTAATAACACATTTTTCTTCTGCAGAAACCAACATTGAGTCTCAGCCAATGGTTGACACTCACTCAAAGAGGACACTCCTAATTAAGACCGTTGAGACTAGAGATGGACAGGTTGGTGGTATCTCTGACTTTTCTTTCTATTGCAGCTGGTTACCTGAAAATACTTTAAGTTTGTCTGCTGGTTAGTGCAGCCTGTATGTGGTAGTAAGTATTGAGTAGAACAACATCTGGCAGTCCGAGCTGCATGGCTAAACATACAGACGTAGCAAACAGGCTTCTGTGGAAATGATCGCAAAAATAATCTGATAGTAAAACCTTAAGTGGCTGACAGTTACCTGTGTAGTGAGTATTTCAGTTCAGCTGAGTTAGCAAGTTCTCGAAAGATTTCTCACATCACCTGAGAAAAACATGGCAGTAAATGGAGGTACTTGTTTGGGACAAAATATTGTTTTCAGACTAAGTCAATAAAGCTTAAATGGCTTCTGCACACCATTAGCCAACTAGAACCTATTTATAAGTGAGAGTTGATACCCATTTGTTCACATTTCTGTGGTATTGGATGTTCCAATTCTAATTCTAAAAACCAATAATCTTGCTACTAGAACTTAATGCAAGTGTCTCTTTTCCAACAGGTTATTAATGAAACTTCCCAGCATCATGATGACTTGGAGTAAAGCTGAAGTGAAGATGAATACTTACTAATGCAGGAGAAACTCTTACCAGCAAGATTTTAAAAGTCCATGTCTTAAAGGTAGAAACAGCTTTCAAGTGCCTTTCTGCAGTTTTTCCATGAGCGCAAGATTACTATGCTAGAAAATAGGTCTTAGATCTTGCAGACTGACTCTCCCTGAAGGATTAGCGTTTACAATGGAGTCTAGTTTACAAATAGCAATATCTTGTGCTGCAATACCGTTTTTATTTGAGTTCAATAAAACTGCTTTTTCCAGCACAGTATGAGCAACCTGTCGCTACTTCAATAAATCTTTGGAAAATGGCTCTTGATGTGTTCTAATTTGTTAACTGCAAGACTTTCTGGAAAGCCATAACATAATGCTGGAATTACTATATGGTTGACATCTCCAGTACCGGTTGTATGGAATGCTGTATTTTCAGTTTAACTAGATAAACTGTCTTATTTACTGCTTAGGTTTTGGAACCAACTAAAATGGACTATAACTGGCAGATGCATAATGTATTACGATATTTCTTATCACTTGAATAAAATATACTTCAAACTAATAAAATTAATCTTGCTTCCATATACTAGTTAACCCAGTTACTAAGTGCTAAGAATGCCCCAATACCTTAAAACTTTGCTCTGTAAAACATAGTAGTTAAGTAGCTGTGAAATAGTTCATGCAAGCCCTTATCTGAGACAGCATCTTTGCAGAGGGAACAGCTGACTTGATGCACAGACTTCATTATCCAGGAAAGAGTGGTTCCTGAAGGCTTGTGTCTATTACAGGAAGTAAAATGAAGGCTTTAGATGGAGTGGTGGTTAGAAGAAGGGAAAGCAGAGGAAAAATAACTTGCCCTAGTGGTGACCTAATTCTAGCACTTAAATACTTTTAAAAAAGAAGAGCCATCATGCTTGGTGTTCTCTGCTGAAGGTTGGCTGAAGTGCAGCAGAATAGGGAAGAGAACTCCCATCTGCCCTCACATAGTCTTCTGGGAGGAAGAAGTGAAAGGTTGAAGTCCACTGTGAACGCTTACTAGAGAAAATTTCTTCTGCAGAGTAAGATGCTTCTCAAATTAAAACACAGTTAAAACCTCACTCCAGCTCTTGCTGCACAAAAGTAGCTACTCTGTTCTGCATCATTCCTGTAAAGCCTGCTTCTTCTAAGCTTTCACTCAGAATTTTTGTGGAATGACTAAATGTGAACTGGAGTTGTTCAGTAAGTATAAATTGCATGCAGTGCTCATTCAAGGTGATGGTAGCAGTTTCATGTTGTACAGAGGCTGTCACAAGTCTTGGGAACTCATCTGTAAGAAAAACTTCTTTTTTTTATAGATAACTTATTATTATCCCCCTCTGATAGGGAGGAAGAAAATTTCTTTTTTCACCCCTGTCAATTCTTCCCTTTGCTCCAGATGCAGTGCAGGCACTGGAGTGAGGGGGCAGTAGGAGTTTACTTTTTTCCTCCTGTTGCCTGTAGCACTAGGTTAGGAGATCTGCAGCCGGGATGCTGAAGAGGGAGGTAGGCAGTGCCTGGGGTGTACTGAAACTGTCTGCAGCTCAGGCACACGGGTATCCCACAACCTGGAGGTAGGGACCGAGGTGTGATTGCAATTTACATATTTGAACCTGTCAGGGAGAAATGCTAAAGCTGTTCTTCACAGCAGAAAAACGCCTTATTTTTCAAACAAGGTGTGGTAGTGTTGTTCCTACCCTGCTTTTCTATAGCAAATATTTACAGGGGACTTCAACCTCTCACTTCCACCTCCCAGCAGACTAGAGGGGAGTTTTCTCTCCCCTATTACACCGTACTTGGGCTGATAGTCAGCAAATCTATTAGGCTGGGATACATGACTGTCCGGGTTGGTGCTTTAGGTGCTCTCCTGAGAGGAAAGTCCTGCAGCTGGTCATGCGTTTGTTCTGGTGACCCTTCCATGCAAAAGGGCCAGAAGTGCCTCTGAGGAGAGTGCCTGGACCCAAGTCTCAGCCACTGCTTGCTGCAAAGCAGAAGAGATTCAACCCGCTCCAAGTGTGGTGAGTAGGATAGTCTCATTAAAAAATGAGAGTGAACCCAGCTTTTTCATGCTGCAGAGGTTGCAGACACCAGGTTTTCTACTACCTATCAACATCCAGAATGATAAAAAAAGCACAAATGAGCTTTCATGGGAGATGCTTTCTGTGACAGCTCTGGGCACGTGTAATAACTAATTTTGAACACTTAATAGACGTGAGTGTCTGCAACTTTTTAGGGTAAAAGTGGGATAAGGTGCTGATGTCCTGCCTGTTGCAGACTACTGAAGTCTTTTATTGGACCCAGGCATTGAAAAGGTAGGGACAATGTTTAGTGTCATTTCTTGCAGCTGAAGCAGTGTGGCAGCACTGGGCGGTGACATCTGGCAGTGTGTGGGCAGGGAGAGCCAGCTCTGCTGCGGGATGGTGGGGACCGTTGACGGCTCTGGGCAGAGACCCATGGCACAGAGGGTCTGAAATGCATGCTTCCTGCTGGAGGTTACCTGAATTGTGATAGGCTTTCAGATGTTGCTTCTCCCTCTGCTGCCAGCTACCCGGCTTGTTGCTTTCTGTTGCCTTTGCTTCACTGAGAAGATGAAAGTAGTTACTGTAATAAGCACTGACAGTGCAGCAAAGGAGTTATTCCTGGCTCTTTTTTGTTTGGGATTACTCAGAGCAGAGAGAAGCATGTGGCAGAGCTTTCAACCTCAGGAATAAATAGAAAAATAAATAAAAATAAAACCTAGTTGCCAAGGGGATAGGAAGATTGCAGGAAACCTCCAAAGCCTGCGATCTGTGTGAGTGTGAGAGTACCCTCATGGTGGAAAGGAGAGCAGATGGTGACTGTGTAAACTTCTCAGTGTTTGATCTAGGCGCACCAGGATTTTGCTCATATATGATCACTGAAAGCTGCTTAGTGCTGCGCCAGCAGCTGACCTCAGAACTGTATTTCACATCCTAATAACTTCAGGTGGCAGCTGTAATGAGCTGGGCAGCCCTTACCTGCCACCCGGCACTTGTCCTACCCTCCAACAAGCACTGTGAAGCTGCTGCCATGAGCCGAGCAGCAGCACTCCAAGGCTAAATTTCCTCACTTGCTGAGTGACTGGTGCCCCTGACAGTCACCAGGTCCTTGTACGGCGGGTAACAGAGGTTGCTGCTACAGGCAACACTGCTTTTCTTGGTAAATGTTGATTTCTAGCAAGACCTTCTGAGGCTGGGTCTGTTTCAGGTAACACAGGCAGAACTGATTTTGCCTGAGTCGCTTCTGTTGCATTGTGAAATCTCTTACATGATTATTATCTCCAAATGTGTAAGCTGTACTCACAGTAAATGATATTAATCCTCTAGATAATTAAAAGTCCTTATATTAGTTTATTTTGTTTCATGTAGCCAGAAGCTTGCTTTCCTTTTCTTTTTTTTTAATCCTACAAAATATGGGAACTGTTAACAGAAGCTCCATATTGCAAGCCCCTGGGAACACGTAACTAATGCATTTCTTCTGCCATCCAGTTTGTCTGCTTTAGTATACAGCAGATATACTTTTCCCTCCCTCCACTCTCTCCTTCCTTTTCTCTTCTCTTTTCTTTTCTTTTCTTTTCTTTTCTTTTCTTTTCTTTTCTTTTCTTTTCTTTTCTTTTCTTTTCTTTTCTTTTCTTTTCTTTTCTTTTCTTTTCTTCTCTTCTCTTCTCTTTTCTTTTTTCTTTCTTCTCTTTTCTTCCCTCTCCTTCCCTCTCCTCTCCTCTCCTCTCCTCTCCTCTCCTCTCCTTTTCCTCTTCTCTTCTCTCTCTCCCTAATATTTCAGTACGGAGCATACTTTTTGCCTCACAAAGAGTGCTCACAGTCCTGGTCCAACATATTTTCTCTCTTCCCCTCCCTGTGAAAGCTCTTTTAGGCTCTTATATCTGCAAACAACCCTGGTGCTTTCACTGCTGACATACTGTGCTCAGTGGGAACAACTGTAATTTTTTTAATGCATGGAAGAAAAAGCCATGTTAAAGAGCTGCAAGCCTGCTCTGAGGTCCTGAAATCTTGGTTTAAATGAGAGGCTTAAAGAACTCAGGACACTTTGGATGAGGCCTGATGGCAGTATGGTGAAAAGCTGTCCAACAGTGGTGGTGGTACGTCAGTGGCACCACTGTGCCTCAGGCTGCAAGGTGCTACCCCACAGCACCAAGCTGTCAGGCATCTGGGCACCTTATGTAAATCCACGAATGCACCCAAGGAACCAAGACCCTCAGAAAACTGCTTGTAGGAACCTGCTCATCCTAGCCCAGTGCGAAACCTCCAAAATGGGGTCTGGGCCAAATCTCATCATGCCAGGCAGGGCGCCCGGTGCTGCCTGTGATTAGAGCACTTATGGGGCTCACGCTCAAAGTCCTATTTGCAGGTGCAGAATTGCACACGTCAGTGGGTTACTGGGCACTTTGGGACTGTTATGTTCTCCCGCTAGTCAATTAAAACATATCCTGTAGACTCTCAACCACCCTTAGGCGCCCATGGAGAAACTTGCGGCTGACACCTCTGTCACAGGGCTGTTGGTGCAGTCACCAAGGACCCATGCTGTGTGGAGATCATGTCCTGCTGGGGCACACCTGGCACTGGGAGGCTCCTGCTCCCGGCTGGGGCTCGCTTATGCCAGCTGGTGGAAGGGGAGGTGCCCAGGGGATATAAATTCCCACATTTGGAGAGATTGAGTAGCTGAGTGGCTGGATAGAGAATCTCACTGGTGCCCTAACAACAGGTAAGTATTGGCAATTTTAATTGCAAATCCTTCCACAGGGGAAGAGAAGCCTGGATATTACTGAAAATTTTAAAGTCATTTGCATACAATAAACAGCTCAGACATTTGATGAGTGCAGTCATGCATGCAGAATTAGGAAGTGCCAAAAATAAAATTGCATTTTCAATCTTCATTTGCTGCCTTTGTGCTCATGCATAATGCTACAGATTTCAGCTGCAAGCTCATGGAACTTGTTTCATTCAGCACACATACCCGACAGCACTTCAGGAATGACCACTCACTGCTAGAGCATTTTCAGACCTCCTGTGTGTGTGTTCCCCCACTTTATTTGTCTGTTTTAAAGAATCTGAATTTTTAATTTCCTCTAGGGTACCCTCTGCTATTCTTCAGGGTTCTTCATAACACCCCTGTGAGAGGTGGTGTATCATGCACCCTGTTTCACACATGGGGCCATGGAGCACAGCAGTGAAGCTCAGAAGTGGAAGTTAACCTCAGGGGTCCAGTGTGAGGTCAGTTAGCTCTTACTGATTTCAGGTCCAGGTACTTTCCCAGTCTGGATCTCAGATCAAGTTCGCACAAAATTAAGCTCAGACATTCAGGGGTACCGATGCAAAGCATGGTTCAAGTGAAATTCCCAGCCTCAGCCACAAAAGCTATAGCACAAGCAGGAACAAAATTAATTTCCTCAACATGGTTTAAAGCTAGCTTAACTGTGGGCTCTTCTCTCTCTACAGCATGCTGCATCTCTCATTCCATATTTCCCTTCTTCTGCAATAAGGGGAGCAATGCTCTTCCTAACAGGCCCCCTCACAACCCAGTCCAAGTCATAAGCCCCAGGCCTGTGAACTGCCCAGAGGTAAAAGCTGCTTACGGGCTTCAGTCTGCAGCAACCAAACCCATTGCTTCAGAAAAGTCCACAGCAGCCAAATCTCTGCACAGTGGTGTGTAATAATTTCCATACAAACTCCTCAGGCTGACATTTTCGGCCTGTTTCTTTTTCAGAGATGTATTTCAGCTGTCTCCCTGTGGTGGGTTACATGAACTGCAAGGCGAAGACTGGAGTGTTTCTCCTCTCTGGTGGATCCTTGACTGCAGTGTACCATGCAGGATGGTATGGCTGCAAAGGGAAGAGATGCAGCTTTCTCCAAGAATTGCTCTGCAGCTATTCTCTGCTACTGGCTGTGATTCTGAAGTCCAGGAAGATATCTCAGACTTGGCAGGCACCAATAAAATCACATTCAGGATGGTGAATCATGGTGGGTCAAACCTGGCCAGCAGCCATACATTCACATAGCTGCTTGCTCACCCCTGTTACCCCCAGCAGGAAAGGGGGAGAAAACAGAAAAAAACAAAAGAGAAAAAATTTGGGGGTTGAGGTAAAGACAGTTTAGTAGGTGAAGAAAAGAGGGAGGTAAAACCCCCAAGAAAAACAAAGGCAATCACACACCACCCACACAGGCAGATGGATGTCCAGCTGGTCTCTGAACAATCGCCACCTTGGAAGCCAAAACCTTTCATCTTCCTTTACCTGAGTGTATATTTTTGGTGATTGATCTGACTGAGCATGATGTTATACGGTATGGAATATCCCTTTAGCCAGTTCAGGTCAGCTGACTCAGCTGTGGCCCTTCCCAATGTCTTTCCCATCCCCAGCATACTCACTGAGAGGGCAAAGTGGGAAACAAAGAAGAAGCCTTGATGCTGTGAAAGCACTGTTCAGCAAGAGCCAAAAGATATGATGTGTCGCCAACACTGTTTTAGCCACAAATCCAAAACACAGCACCACAGGGGCTGCTATGAAGAAAGTTAATTCCATCCCAGCCAGACCCAGTATAAGAACTTAGAGAGATTCAGATGGGTGCATGTGTCTCTGTACCTGGCAGCTGGGTGCAGGCTAGTATGAGGGCTGAGAAGGACCCAGATTCAAAGCTCATCCTCTACCAAATTTGGAGCAGGGTTTTAAGCTCAGGTCTCATAGCATAAGACACTCTATAGACTTTATGGATGTCCAAGAAATGTACATGCTAGAAAAGCTCTGACATTTTATACAACCAGCTTTATTATGCATGGCAAGGTGGATAATACGGGGTGGTTTTGCTGGCTGAAGTGCTCCACATGCAGACCAGGTTTCCAGCCCCCAGCCCAGCTAGTATTTAAATACTGCAAAAATATTTTGGCTCCCACCTACTTTAAACCAATACAATTGTATTTTTAAAGCTTCTTTTGCAAATTGGGGATGAGAATTGCAAACATATTTTCTGCTCTGACAGTCCTTCTTTGATGATACTTGCTGGAGTGCATGACAGGTTTGCTGCCTCAGCTTTCCCCATCAGACCTCAGTGCCCTACAGCTGGGTGACTGGAGAAAGAAATGCATGCCTGTACCACTCCTGCCAAACACAGCACAAAGCGCCTTCCTTGCTGCTTTAAGCTAAAAATATTGGACTGTGATGTAGGAGGGGTCTGAAGTGGTGAATTCTTGTATTCGTAGGACATGCTCCTATCCTGGCCAAATCCTGTTCCAGTGTTCAGTCACTCTCAAAGTGAAAAAGTTGTTTCTTATATTTAAATAGAAATCTTGTATTTCAGTTTGTGCCCCTTGCCTCGAGTCCTGTTACTGGGTACCACCGAGGAGACCCTGGCTCCATCTTCCTTATTGCTTCCATCAGGCAATGGATCCATTCATTGATGAGATCCCACCTGAGACTTCTCTTCTCCAGGCTTAACAGTCCCAGCTCTGTCAGCCTCTCTTCAAATGTCAGATGCTCCAAGCCCTTCATTGTCTTTGTGGCCCTTGGCTGGACTTGCTCCAGTTTGTCCATCTCTGTCTTGTACTGGGGAGCCCAGAACTGGACACAGCACTGCAGAGGGGTCTCACCAGGGCTGAGCAGAGGAGGAGGATCACCTACTCCAGAAAGCTTAGCTTTGTTATATTGAATTATACTGACTGGTCTTGAAAAGTGGTGACCTGGCAGATGAGAGATTAAATAAAGGCCAGAGGTCTACCACAACATATGACAGCCATATTGGGTCAGGCCAGCAATCCACTCGGTCTCCTACAGTGCTTGCTGAGAAGGGCATAAGAAGCAGCGTTCCAATCCCTGGAATAGCCTTCATTTTCCAGCAAACAGAAAATTAGGGACTTTTTGAGCCAGTGGCTTTATCTAGATCATTGATGAATTTGCCTGATCTGATTCAAATCCTTTGATATTTTTGGCTTCTATCGGCCTGTATTTCATCATTTGACAGTGTACCAGGAAAAACATTTTATTTTGATTATTTTATCCTCACTGTCTGATCATTCTGTTGACTTTCCAGTAGTTCTTGTGTTATGAATCATAGTAAATATTCATTCTGCATTCAACCCCTCCATGCCACTCCTCATTTGACATTCTCCAGTAGCTCCCCTCCAGTGCCTCTGCATGTTTACGACATTTATAGTGTCTTTTCATCTAGAAGCCATCCTGTAACCCTAATAATCCTCATCACTCTTCTCCTCATTTTATTTCTCCTGTAATCTATATAAACCAAGGTGACTAAGTGTATTGGGTTTACATGGCAAGATTTTGGTAGGGGGGGCAGGGGCTACATGAGTGGCTTCTGTGAGAAGCTGCTAGAAGCTTCCCTTATGTCTGACAGAGCCAATGCCAGCCAGCTCCAAGACTGACAGACCCACTGCTGGCCAAGGCTGAGCCCATCAGTGACCATGGTAGCACCTCTGGGGTAACATATTTAAGAAGGGGAAAAAAACCTGCTGTGAAACAACAGCAGTGCAGACAGGAGTGAGGATATGTGAGAGAAACAGCCCTGCAGACACCAAGGTCAGTGAAGAAGGATGGGGAGGAGGTGCTCCAGGTGCTGGAGCAGAGATTTGCTGCAGCCCGTGGTGAGGACCATGGTGAGGCAGGCTGTCCCCCTGCAGCCCATGGAGGTCCACGGTGGAGCAGATATTAATCTGCAGCCTGTGGAGGACCCCACGCCACAGCAGGTGGGTGCCTGGAGGAGGCTGTGACTCCATGGGAAGCCCGTGCTGGAGCAGGCTCCTGGCAGGACCTGTGGCCCCATGGAGAGAGAGGAGCCCAGGCTGGAGCAGGTTTGCTGGCAGGACTTGTGACCCTGTGGGGGACCCACGCTGGAGCAGTCTGTTCCTGAAGGGCTGCACCCTGTGGGAGGGACCCACGCTGGAGCAGTTCATGAAGAACTGTAGCCTGTGGGAAGGACCCACATTGGAGATGTTCATGGAGGACTGTCTCCCCTGGGAGGGACCCCACGCTGGAGCAGGGGAAGAGTGTGAGGAGTTCTCCTCCTGAGGAGGAAGGAGCAGAGACAAAGTGGGATGAACTGACCACAACCCCCATTCCCTGTCCCCCTGTGCTGCTGGGGGGGAGGAGGTAGAGAAAATCAGGACTAAAATTGAGGCCTGGAAGAAGGGAGAGGTGGGGGGAAGGTGTTTTATGATTTAGTTTTTGTTTTCTCATTACCTTACTCTGATTTGATTGGTAATAAATCAAACTAATTTCCCCAAGTTGAGACTGTTTTGCCCATGATGGTGATTGGTGAATGGTCTCTCCCTGCCTTTATCTCAACCCATGAGGCTTTCGATGTATTTTCTCTCCCCTGTCCAGCTGAGGAGAAGGAGTGATGGAGTGGCCTTTGTGGGCACCTGGCATCCAGCCAGGGTCAACCCACCACACTAAGACAACAAACACTCTTCAAGACATGTGCATTGGAGCAACACAGAGTGACATAACGGGAACTCCTATTTTGTACTCAATTACCTTCAAAGTAAGTAAAAATACCACATCTACTTTTTTGATCACTGCTCAGTACTGGGTTGAAGTTTTCTGACAATTATCCACAGTGACTCAAAGATCTATTTCCTAAGGACTGATAGCTATGAGTTATTTTTCCCCCTACTTTGCCATCAATGACATTAAATTTTCATTCACTCTTTGATTGCCCAGTCATCCAGGACTGTGATATCCTTCTGCAACCTCAAGCTTGGCCTTAATACTAATTGCCCTTAATAATTCTGTACCGACTGAAAACTTTTGTCAATCTACTACTCATGCTTTGCTAGCTTACTGATGAATATATTGAATGGTGAAATCCAGTCTGCAAATACTTGTGGGAGCCCAGTGACAGCTTCCTTCCACAGTGACGGGTCTCCATTATTTCTGTAATTTCCTACTTTCTAGCTTAAAATAGGGAGAACCTTCCCTTTGTATTTCTTAGAAACCTGCAGTGGTCATTTTGCAAAAGCTTCTAACAAAATCTTCCACCTGCATCACCCTTAGCCACAAAGCTTGTAAAATCCTGTAGATATTTCCACCAGATTCATAAGGCGTGAATTCCTCAGGAAAAAAATGCATGTGGAATCCTACCCCCCACAGCTGCTTGTACAGTTCCTCCTGATTTTGCCAGGTAAAAATGTTAGATTTATTGCTCTATAGATTTCAGCATCACCTTGGAGCCTTTTTTAGATTCTGAAATTATACTGGCCGTTGACTATTTCTCTGACACCAGATGCATTGCAACTAGCAAATTAGCGATTTCATGCTGAGTTACCCCAGACCCATTTGACGGTTGCCATCCTGCCTTCTTCTTACCTGTCAATGTATTGATCTGTTTCAAAACTTCTTCAGTTTGAGATTGTTCTTCATCTGTCACAGGGGGCTCCTTCACCTTGTTCTTAATGATCTATATTCATGAAAGTTTTTTCCTATGGCCTTATCTTTGCTGAGTAATACTTCTACTTCTTGACTGTCTCACTTGAAGCTGCACTGAATTTCTGGCCAGACATCATGGTTTGGATGTGTTTGAAAGTGGTTTGTGTTAGAAACTTGTCTCTCAAATTGGTATTTGATAAATCTCACTGGAAATCTACTTGTCATTTTTGTCCTAGTTTAGCCCCAGTCAGCACCTAAGCACCACACAGCCGCTCCCTTGGCTGTGCCCCCTCCCCTCCTGGCTTCTTGTGCACCCGGCAGAGCATGAGAGGCTGGAAAAGTCCTTGACTAGTACAGCACTACCTAGCAACAACTAAAACGTTAGTGTGTTATCAATATTATTCTCATACCATTCTCATCCAGCACTATACCAGCTGCAGTGAAGAAAATTAACTCTATCCCAGCTAAAACCATGACACTGGTTTTCTCATTTGGACATTTCTATCAAGTTCTATTACTTTCCCTCACTGTCATTTTTAATTGGACTGATTTTTTGTGTGCTTTTTCTTTTTCTTTCTAAGAGGCTTTTCAGCAAGATAGTAGGCACTTCTCAGTTTAATACAGTATCTCAAAAAGTCTCTTCGTGACCTATCATAATTTTCAATCTTTTAGCTTCACTTTTTCTTTTTTTTTAAACTGATGCTTGCATTTGAAGAAAGCTCCCTTGATTCAGCTTGATTGAAATGGGCTTCCAGGTCATTTTTCCTTCCTGGCTTGATTTTGAATTTCAGTACATGCAACTGCTACATCCTCTTCACTGCTAACCTCTCCACTTTCCACACAGGCTGTAAATTACTTGTCTATCTCTATGTACTTGCAAGATATGTTCTTAGCATTTCTCTCCTTTAACCCATAAGTATCTAGCCACCTTTCCCTTTAGGTAGTGCAGCTCCTATGTGCCTCATTGAACTTGGAGCATTGCTTTGAACTTCATGGCATCTACTGCAGACATGAAAAAGAGCTTTCAGATGAATACTTGTCAGTTTTTTTCTCCCAGCTTTATTAGATAGACTAATAAAACACAGGACCTCTATACACAAACCTTGACTTACACTGTCATCAAATGAAGGGGCACTGCAGGCGCTCCCCACAGGGGCTGGCAGGACAGGGCCTCACCACCCAGGGTCCATCCCACCTGCCCCAACCAGGGAGCAGGGCAGGGTGGGGTGGGAGGAACAGCTGGGGCCACTCCAGCCCAGGGCATCAGGCGTCTCCATGGGGAGGGAGGTGCCTGATGTAGAGGGTGTCTGCTCTAACCTGCCCAATCAGGAAGACAAGTAGATGGGGCCTTCTACAGACAGCTAGAAGTAGCCTCGTGTTCCCTGGCCCTGGTCCTCATGGCAGGCTTTAACCACACTGATATCTGCTGGAGGGAGAACACAGTGGTACATAAGCAGCCTTGGAGGTTCCTGGAGAGCATTGATGACAACTTCCCAACCCGAGTGATAGAGAAGCCAGCAAGGAGAGGTGCTTTCTTGGACCTCACACTTACAAACATGGAAAGGCTCATTGGGGATGTGAAAGTCAAAGGCTGCCTTGGCTGCAGTGACCAAGAGATGGTGCAGTTCAGGATCCTTAGAGGAGAGAGCAGGGCAAAAAGTAAGATCACAGCCCTGGACTTTAGGACAGCAGACTTTGGCCTCTTCAGGGATCCACTTGAAAGAGTCCAATAGGATAGGACCCTAAAGGGAAGAGGGGTCCAAGAAAGCTGGTTGATATTCAATGATCACCTCCTCTAGGCTCAAGAACAGTCCATCCCAAAGACCAGGAAGTCAAGCAAAAACGCCAGGAGGCCCGTGTAGATTAACAAGATGTTCCTGGCAAAATTCAGGCATAAAAATGAAGTATACAGAAAGTGGAGTCAGGATAAGGTAATAAGAAAAAAAGATACATTGTCTGGGTATATAGAAATGGTTAGGAAAGCTAAAGTTGCCCTGAGTTGAGTCTGGCAAGGGATGTCAAGAGGAACAAGAAAGGCTTCCATAAATACATAAGGGACAAAAGAAGTCTAGGGAAAATGTGGGCCTGCTGCTGAATGGGGCAGGGGTCCTGGTGACACAGGACATGGACAAGGCTGAGGCACTGAATGTCTTCTTCACATCCACCTTTGCTAGCAAGACCCACCTTCTGGAATCCTCAGAGACCAGGGGGAAATCTTGGAGCAAGGAAGATGTACCCTTGGTGGAAGAGGATCAGGTCTTAAGCAAACTGGACATACATAAGGCCCTGGAGGGATGCATCCATGAGTGCTGAGGGAACTGGCTGATGTCATTGTGAGGCCACTCTCAAATATTGTTGAATGATCATGGTGACTGGGACAGGTGCCTGAAGACTGAAGGAAAGCAAATGTCACTCCTACCTTCAAGAAAGGCAGGAAGAAGGACCCAGGGAACTACAGGCTGTGTCTGACACCATTTCCGCTCATGAGGTCTGATCTTGACCCACACCTTGGGGTTGATACCTTGGCCTGGCCTCAGCCCAGACCCAGCACAGGTTAACAGAATGACTGAGGTTGGCAGGGGCCTCTGGAGGTTTTATGATTCAACCCCTCTGCTCAAGCAGGACCACCTACAGCCAGTTGCCCAGGACTATGTCCAGATGGCTTTCAAATATCTCCAAGGATCAAGGACTCCACAATCTCCCTGGGCAACCTGTGGCAGTGCTCAGTCACCCTCACAGTTAAAAAGTGTTTCCTGATGTTCAGAGGGAACCTCCTGTGTTTCAGCTGGTGCCCACTACCTCTGGTCCTGTCACTGGGCACAACCGAGAGGAGCCTGGCTCTGTCCTCTTTGCAGTTTTCAGGTGTTTATATACATTGAAAAGACCCCCTGAGCCTTCTCTTCTCAAGCCTAAGCAGTCCCAGCTCTCTTAGCCTTTTCTCATATGTGAGATGCTCCAGATCCTTAATCACCTTTGTGACCCTTTGCTGGACTTTCTCCAGTATGTCCACATTTTTCTTGTACTGGGGAGTCTAGCACTGGACACACAACTCCAGGCGTGGCCTCACCAGTGCTGAGTAGCAGGGAAGGATCGCCAGAAAAGCTGTCTGCAGTCCATGTACTGTTACACTAGCAGCGGTGGGGCCATGGAGGGCAGCACCCGCTGGGGATGGGTGGGAGGTGAAGGGGCCTTATATTAATGTCTCCCTGAAAGACCTCAAATATTGCTTGGGAATTTTTAGAGCCACCATGCCTTGTTACCTTTGTTGTGTTTATGTTCTTTTATTTTGTCCTGGCTTTTTCATTTTTCAAATGAGCAAATATACACATATTGTTGAAGATGTATGCTGCTGTTCTTGCTTCTCAGTCGATTTCTGGGACCCTTGGCACTTCCTTCAACCCCCCAACTTCTCTTCTTCCCCCCNCTAAAGCGCTATGTAAAGGCAAGCAGACCCCTTTCTTGCAGAAGGGCCCAACACTAAAATTTGTGAGCATACTACAGATGGTCCTGCCTTGTTCCTCGCTCCTGAGACAAGAGTTCCCCTGAGGCTGCAGATGAGCAGAGGAGGCAGTAGAGGAGCAGAGCCTCCCTCCTGCTGTCCCTTGGCTGCCTGGTACTCAGCTCATCAATAGTGCATGGGAACTCCATCTTCATGTGACCTAGACTCTCGTTTACACCTTAACTGGCCAGTACTTCCAACACCAGGAGAGCAACACTGGCTATAATGCAGATGGGTATCCTGATGCCATGCATGACAGCATCATACTCTGCCAGTGTAACCTAGCCAGAGTCCATAGATGGCCTCCTTGCTTGACAGGAACTGCAGAGCTCCCTTTAGCTCCACCAAAAACATCACAGATATCTGCAGACAGAACAGTAGTTGAGTAATATAGTAGTTACAGAATATGCACTAAATGCAGTGTAAAATGAGAACATAAGGCTTTTACTGGAGAGAAAAAGAGGCATAAGAGCAGAAAGGAAACATTTAGAGCTACTAGTAGAAAACGTCTTACTTTAATTCCTAGACTGAACACAAAGAACCAACTACCTTAGATATTTTACTCTTGCAGAATATGAGTGGTTGAGCCATGAAGTCAGTCTTCAAAGGGAGGTGAGTAAGGTAAGCACTAACTGAAAAGCCAGCATTAAGCAGCATACGGAAAGGAAGACATGGGAGAGACTCACTAATGACATCATGGTAAGGAAAGTGATCAAGGAAACATATGACTGTGATAAGTCTGAGAAGGTCCCCAAAAGCAGATCAAATAGTCCACCAAGTGCTGGGGATTCATCTTGTTTAGCACCATGGACTATGGATGACCAAAACCAAGATCAGGGTCTGAATGTGGGAAGTCCTTCAGCTTCTGTGCACCCACCAGCCTGAAAAAGCTTCCTGGTTTAAAACACGCTAGGCTTTTTGTGTCCTTCCCTTGCTCATGATGGTTCTCACATTGCTGAAGCTTCCAGGCTGTCTGGTATTTCCAAGCAAAACAACAGGTATCACAGGCTTCTCACAATAGACCAGAGTCCCTTATATTTGATATCATCAGCCTCCAGTTGGAGAGTTGCACTTTACTACTTCGCACTTTGAGATATATTGACATTTAAGTAAGGTATTATGTGGGTAAAAGCCTACATTAATAAATTCTGCAGGGTTTATTTGCCTGCGGTCTGAACGGAGCCTGCTGGAGCTGTTAAGGGGGTGAGCAAGAGACAGCAGCAATCTGAGCAGAGGTGGTAGAAATGCCACAGGACCCAGAAAAGACAGATTGGTATAGGCTTGGTTATAAAAGGTTTGGAAAACCACTGTTTTATGCATAAGGCAAAGGAAAATACTGGGCCGGCCTTCTACCTTTGTTCAATCTTCTTTCCATGTACACAAAGCAATTTCAAATAGAGGGTTTGCTTTTCATCTCTCAAATATTATTTCTGTTCATCCAAGAAGCCCTTCCCCAAATGTACCATATATCACTGGGGACCTGCTCCACACTCCAAATGTTTTTTTCATGTAATAAATACTTGACATTTAGAAAAATCGCTTCTAAATTTACACAGTGCAGAGCTCACAGTTTGAGATTACCCTCTAAACACCCTGAAGTGCCAGGCGCATAAATAAATATCTTTGCAAATAGATTCTCATTTATTAGTTTTGCAAGTGTATTTTCTCTTCTTGGAGATGGCTGATTACTACAGAAGAAAAGAAGCAGCTCTGGTTTGAATTAAATAGTAAGAAAGTGCAGGAGAAAGGCTGATCAAAAATGTTAAATTATCTCATTTTTAAAATTTGTTTTCTCTCTTTGTAATATAAGTTTCATAATAGTGGTACTATACATCTAAACTGTCCTGTTGTGCTTTATGTCATGGCCAACCAAGCATAGACCAAGTTGGGAAACAGCAGCAAGAGATAAACTGCAATTTTTAGAGAGAGGAAAAGCTGTCTGTCTGCAATAAATGCATGGTATCCATCATATGGAACATAAGTGGGTCTCAAGATGTAGTGGATTTACCCCCATAACACTGCTCGGAGAGGACCAAGCATTGCTGTCCCCATTTTGAAGTGGGAGTAATGGAGGACTAAGTGCTTGCCCATAGAGAAATCAAGGGACTGCTCAGTACTCAGTACTACATGGAGATTAAAAAGAAAAGATCCCTACAAAGGCTCTTTCAGGGAGTTCTTCAACTCTTCCCTCTGAACTGCAAAGTCTTGCCTCATTTGCAGGTGTGTGGAAAGGAAAGAGATAAAAGACTCCTGATGGCCACAAATTGGTTAGCATCCCTTTTCACTACCACAAAAGACCTGTGGCTGGTGCCTGTGCTGCAGAGGCTGGGTACTGATGCAGTTACAGAATCACAGAATGGTAGGGGTTGGAAGGGATCTCCAGACATCATCCTGTCCAACCCCCCTGCGTGAGCAGGCACACCTAGAGCAGGGGGCACAGGACCGCATCCAGGCGGGGTTTGAATGTCTCCAGGGAAGGAGACTCCACAACCTCTCTGGGCAGCCTGTGCCACTGCTCTGTCACCCTCAAAGGGGACTGAGCCCCGTAGTTGGCAGGATTCAAACCTGCGTGGGGAAACCCCAATGGTGATGGTTAGTCCATCACCTTCACCTGTCGGCCACAACTACCTGCTCCAGTTAATGGTGCGATGCAAGGATACAACCTTAATCAGTAAGCAATGTGATCCTTTCATTTATTTTTGCTGTCAGAAACCTAAACCTCTTGTTCAAGTTGGTTCTCTGTTGTCAGTGGAGGCATAACAGCACCATGGTGGATGGGATAAAGGGCCTGTTTCCAATAGTCCACTGACTACAGAGGGTTGCTACATCGGCCCAGACGGTTAGCCTGGGGGCAGGCTGTATATGCCGGTCCTCTCTTTAGTACAGGCTGAGCCTTAGCGGCCAAAACCACAAGGGACCAGGGATCCCTGGGCATGTGCTCAGAGCCCTTGAGCCGAGGGCCTTCAGCTCAGGGACTGCCTGTGTTTTTCCATGAAGTCAGTAACAGCGATGACCACAATGATTACAGACTTTTGTTTTGGTTTGGATGTGCCAAAACTTTGTTTCTTGACTAAGTCAACACTTTAGTGAAACTAAACTAGTTTTTCACTTTTTTCTGGCAAATGACAGATGAAGCTAGGTGGAACGGATTGAGTGTGGAGGTCCCTGTTAGCCCAGAATCATGCTTTCTCTGTTGCTTACCTCTTTCTCTGAGCGTGGGTATCCAGATTCAAGGAGTATGTTGCCCAGTCAAACTTCATGACATCCTCTTCATTAATGTTGTATTACACTGAGAACTGCCTATTACTTACCCTCCAGTTTTTGGTTCTCTCAGGAAGATCTAGCCGGTGGCTCCCTAAGCCCCTCAGACTCACAGGTATTTTATGTCTTGCTAATGAATTTATCCAAGTGAAGCAGTCACAATCCCTAAGTGAAAGCAGTTTTACTTGCACAGCTAGATTGCCGAACTAAGCTAAAGCCAAATACAATAGGATTAAACTACTTTTAATGTATCCAGGGCTGCAAAGCAGTTCAAGTACACAAATCCAATACTGATTTCAACAGTGAACATTTCATAGAGAAAAGAGCTTTTACATTCTGATTAACTTCTTGTGACCATGAAAGTTGTTTTAGAGATCAAAGAAATTAAGTTCACTATGTTTGTTATTCACAAAGGTACAGCTTTTTTCAGAGAATCCTTATCAACTTGATCTCATTATATGCTGTCTCTAAGTGATGTTATACAGTCTGCTACTTAGCTACTATGGCCCTGGTCATGAAGTCTAATGCCACAGGTGTAATGATCAGACCATAGACAAGCCCATGAACTTTGTATGAATAAAGTAGATGGTAGCTCAGTCTGGGCTTGTACCTGCACTTCACCAACACTGTGGGCTCTTAGGGTGGAGCATCAAACTACAGACATTATGGCCAAGCTAGTCACTTTGCACTCCCCTTACAAACTGGAGAGTCTAGGGCATGATTTATTACATCCTAACATAGATCACAGAATGGTTTCACAGAATGGTTTGGGTTGGAAGGGACCTTTAGAGGCCATCTAGTCCAACCCCCCTGCAGTGAGCAGGGACATCTTCAACTAGACCAGGTTGCTCAGAGCCCCGTCCAGCCTGACCTGGAATGTTTCCAGGGATGGGGCATCTACCACCTCTCTGGGCAACCTGTGCCAGTGTCTCACCACCCTCACTGTAAAAAATTTCTTCCTTATATCCACTCTAAATCTACCCTCCTTTAGTTTAAAACCATTACACTTAGTTTAAAACCATTAAAATAAGCCATATGAATTACTTTCCACTTCTCTCCATAGAATGTAAAGGGAACCTACACTGATGAGTTTTGATTTCCATACCTTCATTCAGTCACATAGAAACCACTTTTGGTGCCAAAATACATCTGTTTCAGGTCACTGCTAGACTATACAGCACCGAACTTCTGCGCTGGGAGACATTTCCCCCTCCTCTTTTTCTTTTCCCCTGGTCTCAGGTCACTTTGCAGTGATCTTCCATCTCAGCTGATCTCTTGCTGTCTGGCTTTTGAAATTAATATCCTCAGCAAATCATTCAGCTCCTGCGGAGCACATACAACACAATCAGTATAATTACTTCACGTCACACCTCGGTTGTCACTTCACTTTAATGGACTGCAAGTAAGATGAACTTGAAAAGTGCTCTAAGTTAATGTTCTTAAAATTTCTATTTTAGACTCTTCTGAAAGATGTTAAATATATTCAGAAAAATATATTTAATCTTATAAATTATTATTCATATTACAGCAGAATGAATAGGGCCAACAGAGTTCAGACCTCTATGATCAAGGCACTGTTAAAAGCCATTCAGTGTAGACAGGAAAAGGGTAAGACAGGAATGATGGGACTGATCTAACAAGTGTAGGTGTTTACGATGTAGAAATGCATATATGAAGCAGTCACCCTGACTATGAAGTAGCATCCTGTGCCTATGGACCATGGAGCTTAGCATACAAGTCACCCTACCTTGAACTGGAGACTTTGGTTGAGATGAATCTCAGGCAATTTCTTTCTGTCACCTCGCTCAGGTTTACAGCAAGGTGACATGCCCAAGGACACTGGTAGACCTGTGTCACAGCTGCTAGACCTGCCTCCCACTCCGGCCCATCCAGTATTTCAACAAGTCTGGCTTTTTAAAAGGAAGTTATTTTACACCAGCATTTGATGGAGAACCGTGTATTCAATGTCAGAATACTGTCATCTCCCATTTTAGGTCACTGCCTCTGCTACTTAATAACCACATTCCCCTCATCCTTGCTTCATAACATTTCTCCATGATGTATCATGCACGAGCATATTCAGAGTATCGTATATGTTGTCTTACACTTCTGTTCCGATGCCTTGGAGAACATCATTGCCTTCTCTGGGACCAGCTTTGAAACCTTTCCTGAGACTGTAACAACTCTGTATTTTGGAAAAGTAGAACCAATTCATTTAAAATCCAGCTAGGATAAGAGTCCTTTTGGTCCTCTTTTATATCACAATCCAGCTTTAGGACATTTACCAAGGCAGCATGCCACCCAGCTCAACTGCTTCCTCTCCTACAGGTGATTGAGACCCATCATTCCTACCTTTCTGGCAGGAGTCCTAGGCACCCAGCTGCTGACAGGGCTGGGTGGGGATCAGTAGCAGCCTGTGGGCAGGAGCTGTGCCCGTGCTCTGTTAGAGGGCAGGGAAAGCACGGGGCTGCTGCCCACTCCCGGTCCTGCCTGGGCTCACAGCAGGTTTTGCACAATGCATATTGTTCAAGGCAAAGTATCTATTTCAGAGGTGCAGTTCGAATTGAGGGACCATTACTGAGTGTTTTTACTTTGTTAAATCTCCACACATAATGCAAGAGTAATTTTCTTCCTTATAAAGGAGATTACAAGCTAAACAAAAAGAACTAATGCCCCTGCAGGTTTGGAGTTACACAAGCAGCACCGCGCTTAGAATTCAGTCAGATCATTTTTGCCCTAAAAGTCCCTCAGAATACCTAATAAAGTAATCTAGAAGATGAAAGTTATTCCATTTCTAATACTTGTGTCTTTTTCCCAGCACATCCAGCATTTCTTCCTCCAATGACAGTGGTGGGACGTGAGCTTCTGGACTAATTCAGCTTTGCTTCCCTGTGCTGTAGAAAACAGCGTCTTAAATTCAGTCCTCACTGGGCTCTCTCTTTTTTAACTTAAAAGAGTTTCATCTGCATTTATATACTTAAGAGCTGATGCTTTCATTATGGTATCTCCGTTAACCAGATGGTTCCATCTATCAGCCTGCACAGGCCATGAGACCTTAACGCTCCTATTCGCTATTAATTGGCTCTGGCCGCAGAGTGAGGATGACACAGGCACTTGATACAGGATGGAAGAAGCAAGCTAAAACTTATATATTATCTCAAAACCCAGGCACATTCAGATGACAGAACATGGGCATACTGGGATTCTTGAAGAGGAGGCGATCCCCCCCTCTCTTTTTAAAATGCTGATGGCCCTCCTCAGCCATGTGCATTTTTCCAGCTTCTGGCTGTGATGTGGCCATGACCCCAGCTCTCCTAGCCCACTGCCATGCCTTTCAGCTTGTGGACTAGTCTTTGGCCATTCTCTCCTCCTGGACTAACCCAGTCCCCTTACATTCCAACATCCTCACATGACGCTTTTACCTAACAGTATTTTGAGGCAGGAGGAAAACCTAACCTGGTCTTGGACAACCTTGTCGCTCCTGGGAAAATTCCTTCTTAAGCCCTTCTAGCACCAGGGACCATGTGTTTCCCATAGCAGGAGTGCCGTCTTCATGGGAGATGCTCTGCCCCTAGGAGGATGGTTTGTGCTTGGTGTGACCCAGAGGCACTATAGCTCTTTGACAGGCATAACCTCAGTGCATAACTGCTTCCCTCCCGCTCTCCTCTTGCTTAGCCAGCTTCTTCCAGACTGCTCCGCTCCTAAGCAGGGGATGAGGAAGAGGCAATGCTTTGCCTGGGGCAGCACTCACTTATTCTGTACCTGGACCAAGCAGTCCTAATCCCAGCAGTGCTGCTCTTTCAATGTTTAGCTGTTCGTCAGCTAAATATTTGAGATAGCTAAACTCATTCTAAGAGGCTTTCTTTTCACAGTAGAAATCACACTTCTGCTTTAGAAATCACTCAGATTGTGAGGACACATTTGCATCTGCATCACTCACATATATAATTCCAGCTGTTAGCACAGCAAACAAAAGAAACCCTTTGGTTTTGATCATACATGAAAGACTGATGCGCTATGGGAAGGACAGAGGCCCCAAAGACCCACATCTTCCTCTTTGGGCAGAAGCCACTTGGTGGTCTGTGAGGCCAAATAACAACTTTCAGCTCTAATCCTCTGTTCTGGCTGCAATAAAATTTGGCAATTGAAGTTCAATCCCTAGAGGGCCCTAAAGGATAATAGTCCACATCACAAAACAGCTGCACGTACATATTTGACCTGATTTGATGAGACAGTCAGCTTCTATTTGGAGAAGTCACAGTAAGCAGTGCAGAAGCTATATGGCCTTCTTCTGTCCAAAAGTAAAAAGTAAATGCTTTGAGGGAAAATGCTTTCTCTGAACTTCATCTGTTTGAAATTTGTTCACTACAAGTATCTGTGTATGTGTCCTACAGCCAAAATCTTATTAAGGAAAAAAACACATAAACAAGCCACTGAAACATGTCTAAAGGGCTACTAGAGGCACATCTGCTAGACGTGTACTCATGGTCAGTATTTGGTACAAAAAACTTCTGCATCAGTGGTTTTAACATTTTCAGTTAATCACTGTTTTCAAAGTGTTCAGTTATTTTTAGAGAGAGTTTTCAAGTTTAATAGCTATTTTTAGTGAAAAAATGTAACAATTTTTGTTTCATTTGGTTCCTCTCCATGTTTGATTTTTCTTCAATAAACAATTAAAAAAATATTTCAAGTCATTAGAAGTAACAAAAGAAGATGTTACTCACATCACAGGAAAACTGTGCTGCCATACAGGAATGGAAAAGATTGAAATGACATGAAGGTATTATTTAAGGAATACATATTTATACATGCAACAATGCCCCAAACCCCCATACCTGTTTTTAAGAACAGCTTGCTTTTTCCCTTGTACAATTTTAAGGAGCTGACCATATTTCTACTGACAGTTGCTAACACTGCTGTGGAGGAATCAGACTAATGCATTTTCTACACTGCTGTGCCTCAGAAGACATATTTTTGATCGTTAAGCCTCAGGAATTCAAAAAGGAAAAAAAATCACAATTATGCCTAATAAGTCTTTATTTCCAAACAGAAACTGCAAAAATATTCTATTACAGAACAGGTAACGAGTGCAGAATTCTAAGTATGCGTTATAACAGTGAAACTATTGCCTCCTTGACAAAAAATCATTAGGCACTTAAAACATGAAAACAAAGTACAAAATAAATAAGCCATAACATGACCCAACAATACAACTTCATCTTGGTTTTCTGTAATAAAAGCACACACATGGTTGAGGGGCTTTCCGTGCCTCCTCCTAAATCCTGCGCAGAGACACTTCTATGTTATGCTGCACACATTCTACTCAGACAATATCAAATTCACATCAGAAAACATAAATAAGTTCAGTGTTGAGAGAATTTGAAAGAACCTTTTTGGAAACAGCAGTAGCAGAGCCTACACTAGCAGCTTCACACAGAGCTTGGCGCATGTGGAGGAGCACAATTATACCAGCTCCAAGGGGGGATAAGCTCTGCTTGGACAATTGCATTGAGAAGAATGGAACTGAAAGGAACGCAAACCATACACATCTTAAGAGACAGTGAAGCCTCTGGGCAAAAGCTACTGTGGAAACTTTACAACACTACATTTTGACACATAGAACAGCCTCTGAAAAGAAAAATCATGTATTTGCCATCCCTCAGGAGCAGCCCCATGCAGAACCTCTCCATTCACTTATCTTCTCAGTTGTAGTTCTTAAACTAAATCAGAAGCAGAGGTAGCCTCTTAGACCCACCTTAGAAAGGTAAATCTCAAGCAAGTGTCCAAATGACTAATGAAAATAACCTTCTAGAAATCAGTCAGATATCCTTAAAAATTATTTCGGGTTGTACTATTGTGGTTTTAGGTGACATTATGTAACTTCCCCTGCAGTTTACTCTGGTAGCATAAAATATAATTAATATTGTAGATAATTTTAATTAGATGCTCAAAGAAAAGAATATTAAGAATATGAACATAAAGAATACATCTGAAGCTACTATATAAAATGTGCATAAAAACATGCAGAAATTTCAGCTATTATACTTCAATTTCACAAGAATTTAAGAACGGGTTTGTACTTTAAGCACTAACAACAAATAGACCAAGAAGGAGGTGGTTTTAGGGAATCACCTGACAGCTGAGCCAAGAGCTGAGAAGCCTAGCAGGCTGTTGAACTACAGACTTGCTCTGAAGAATCTCCTTTTGTCAGGGACTAAAGTGAGTAGTGAGGAATTTAAAACCAGCAATCTTGTCATAGACTAGACTATCCTGTCACAACCATTAGCATGATTCATTCTGAAGGCCTCTTGCCATGATACCATGAATTCATGGTGGGATCATTAAATACTTCCATCATGCAATTGGCTGAGATTTCTCTCCAACTAGAGAAATGTGGCATGAAAAAAGACAAGACACAACAGTAGCAGGTGCAGCAACAAACACCAATGTGGCATACCGTATTGCTGAAGCTACATCAGGATTAAGCAAAAGACAGATTTGGTTGTTTATATGAAGGCAATGCAAGGATGCCACTCATCATATTTAACCTCAGGGGCTAAAAAAAAAATCCCAGCAGTTCTGGTACTTGCAATAAAGAAGCACAGCTGGACAGTTTTCATCCTTAAACCAGTATTTGCCAACACCTGCCGCTGACGGGCAGTTATTGCTCACACACAGAGGGGTGTGAGCTCAGTAAATTACCACACATCACAGTAATAATTTTGGTTACTGTGTGGACCTCCTTGTTGTATGGCAAACCCAATCTGATGTACTCCCATCAGGTTAAGCTCTTGTCATGTTGCTTGAATTTGCTCTACACCAAGAGCATAGTGACAGGCTGCTACCCCAGCTAGAGCAGTGCACAGTAACCCAGTAGCCTGGGGTCATTCCCCTGGTGAGCTGGCGTTCCCAGAATAGGAAGGTACTCTGGAATGCAACTCTATGAAAAGAGACTGCTAAATAACAGCAACAGTTCCTTTGTTTAGTGGCATGCTGCAGATTGTTTCATGCTCTGTTTGACCATTATGGCAATTTAGAGCCAATTAAGAAATACTTCATGAAAATCTGGAACAAAGCTTAATAAATATAAATCTGTTCACTCGTTGTGCTCTGTAGCCGAAAGCCCCAAATGATTTCTCCAGAGTACCCTGAGCGATCAGCAGCCTTTGAAACTTGGCTGTCGAGAAATTCAGAGGATGGTGTTCCTGCCTAAAATGACAGCATTCAAAATCCAGAGAGCCAGGCTTTATATGATAAATACACATACCTTTGCCACTGTTCTTTGCTAGCAGCCCCAGAGATGAAAGAGATCAGCTGCTGAAGTACCACAAGATAAAGGATTACCTGGCTGTGAATATTTCAGACTAAGATATATTTAACTAACAAGTTAATGTGTAAGAAGTCTACTGCTTCAGGTTGTACAGCAAGTGGCTATCAGCTGTTTGAAATAAAGCTGTTTCAGAATAAGCACTCCACAGAACATTCCTTGGGCTTGATTTCACACAGACTGCTGTACACAGGTGGACATGTGCTTTGTGGACCTGAGAGTCCCTGGAGCAGCTACTGCACGGATGTTCAGGATCTGACTCCACAGATTCATCACATGAGAGCCAGTGACAGGACAAAGATCTCCAGGGCAAATGTTTTTTAAACCTAGATTGCTGTGTCAGGCTGTAGCTCCACCATGGAGTCTGTGCAGGGTCAAGATCTAAGTGATCAATTAGCCCAGAGCAATTAACCAATCCAGATACCCGCACTGAATAAAATCAAATAATACATAACAACAGGATTATTTTGTTCTAGTAGTTTGGGGAGCCCACAGAAGGTGCTAGGTCACCTAGATCATTTAGTTTCTTTTCCTGA
>VZTV01051584.1:0-13986 GCA_013400875.1 Anhinga rufa
TCAGCAACTACGTACCACACAGCCACTCATGCACTCCCCCCGCCTCTGTGGGATGGGGGAGAGNAAACCCACAAGCGATGCAACTGCTCACCACTCACCGACCAACACTGCCAGTTCCCGAGCCGCAATTGCTGCCTCCCCCTGCCAACCCCCCCCAGTTAATATACTGGGCATGACATCATATGATATGGAATATCCCTTTGGACAGTTTGAATCAGCTCTCTTGGCTGTGCCCCCTCCCTTCCCGGCTTCTTGTGCACCCGGCAGAGCATGAGAGGCTGGAAAAGTCCTTGACTAGTTCAGCACTACCCAGCAACAACTAAAAACACCAGTGTGTTATCAGTATTATTTTCATACTAAGTCCAAAACACAGCACTGCACCAGCTACAGTGAAGAAAATTAACTCTATCCTAACTAAAACCATAACAACAGCACACACACAATAAATAGAATTTCACTTCTAGTTAATTTTTCTAGCTTTTACTCTTCCTCACTACAGTCTGCTAGAATATAAAAACATAAAACAAAATAAAAATAAAAAATAAAAAATAGGATGCATCACCATTTCTTCATCCTATATTAAACTCATTAACTCCTGCACTGTCAGCAAGGCTGTCTATCTTGCTTTAACAACCTGACTACCTAAGGGTTCTTTTTATTAACAAAGCTCAAACAATGAGGACTAGGAGGCTTTGATTCCTAGATTCCAGATTGATGCCATCATCATCAGTGATCCCCTGGTAACAGCATCAATCTGCATCCCAAACCAGTGATTACTATTTTATTTTTTTAAAACATGCTGTCCTGAAATGAATCAATCAATCTTTATTTTTCCTTTTTTCCTTTATTCTTCCTTTCTTTACACCTCTCATGCAAAACTCCCTGAAAAATAGTAGGAATGCTTACATTTTAGGTGCAGGAAGGCATGCACATGCGTGCACCTGGCAAGACATTACACATCTTGTAATGCCGTACTACCGACATGGCTATCTTAAAATAAGCACGTTTCTCAAACTTTGTGGTGGAGGGAATCAAATCACTCTCCTGATATCTAAAAATATCAAATACCTGTAATACTAGTTTCCCAATTTTTTTTAATCAGTTCCTCCAATATTCCAGTTACATTGCTCCAGATATGATCAAATACTTCGGAAGCCACGGCATCTTTGATACAGGCATCGGGAGAAACAGGGGGAATGCCACGCTTACTCCTCTTCTCAGCAAGATGCATTTTCTTTTGTTCCCAACTCTCATCATCACTAATAAAGGAAGCAAATTCAAATAAATTCCCATGGGGTTTGACTTTTTCTGTTCATTCAATGTTTTAGAAGGAAAAAACCCCATACATACAGAAGAAAAGTAAGTCAGATATAGATCACAAAAAATTCAAATTCAAACACCCAGAATACCTATGGGAAGAGAACCTATTGAATACATATGATTTTTTTTTCCTTTGTTTGCAGGTAAATATTAAAAAAATCCAGTCAGGGCCTTACAACAGAAAGATCTGCAGCTCTAGAAAGATGAGCTTTATACAAGGCACTTAGTCATTTCAGACTAAATTCTATGCTTTTTACCATAACATAAAGGAGCTATTGTCTGTTGCATTTGACAGGAGGACTACCACATTAAACATTTATAACACGCCCTGTGTGCCTGCACACATCTGCAACACTTCACCACTGATCAAACAGAAACAACTTTAAAGGATTTCTGCAGCCTGAAAAGAATAGCAGAGCCCATAGCCTTATGCTCACCTCCTTCACTTCCACTACTGTGTGGACAGTTACTTTTCCCCCCCTACTTCATACCTAGGGAAGCACAGTGTAGCAACGTTTCCTAACCTGGTCTTCCAATACACTTCTTAAGAAGAAAATTTTAACTCTTTTTTTTTTTCATTTTTATTTGTATTTAATGCCATTATATTTCCTCCTAAGGAAATGCAATTTCTTTGAAATGTCAAGGATGATCCCAAATTCATACTGGCTTCTACTATCTCCCCTTCTCTTCTCAGTCACTTCTACTCCTTCCTCAAACTGGACTGCAAACTTCTTAACTATAACTGAGACTTTGCTGAATGGTCCAACTTGCAAAATGACCAAACTCTTTTTGTATCAGGCTTTGTAACTCCTAATGCTTTAGTTATTGAGAATAAGATATTTCAGAATCAAATCCTGAGAAGGAAACAAGAAACAACATATCAAGGAGGCACAAAGGAGAGTACCTTCAGTCAAGTCCCTCTCCCAAATTAAGTTTGCTTACTTCACAAAACAAATCATTTAATTCCTAAAAGGATTCTTAATCCTAGATCCTTCCCAAAACAGTAGGCACCCAGGCCCTCTCTTTCAAAAACAGAACTGAAAGGGTCTACCTGGGTCTCAGTCTCGTTTCGCATGTTTTTCCTGTAAACGCATCAAGCTTTAGTACAAAATGTTATGCTTTGTGCCCTAGTAGTCCTACAAAACCTTTCTCCTTGTAGAGGCCTTTTAGAAAACAGCATGTTATGGTCTTTATTCTACCCAGTAGCCTAGTTGCTGGAACGTTCAAGTGGGCCATGGGTAAGCTAGGTTGCATCGTCGAGAAGACAGTTGCATTACTCCTTTCACTCACAAGAATGCTCTAAATGCAGGTTTTATCCTGCATCTCCCCTCACAAAGCTGTTATACACTGCACAAAAAAAATTTAAGATTCATTAGGGCAGACAATGAGAGCACATACAGTATAATGATTGTAAACAACCTGGTAGTCAAGGCACTCACCTGGCAAGTAGGGATTCCTTCATTCCACTCCCTGTCTCAAAATTAAATATTCATTCTATCATAACTCCACACGCAAAACACCTAGTGGTTAAGACACATTCCTCTGACACGGGAGATTTGATTTTTGAACCACTAGAAAGACAACGTACCTAATCTTCCACACGCCCAATGATTGCTTTGACCACTGTGCTAATGAATACAGGGACAGAAGGAACTGTATTTTACAGAAAAGAAACACAGTTTATGAATACTGACTGGGCTCACTGATAATTTTTCATTATTTTTGTAAAAGATATATATGTATGTTATTTACAGTTCCTTGTTGTCAAAGGCAAGATATTCTTCTATTTTTCCATCCACATCATAGATTTCTTCTTCCAGGAATGAATACATGGATGAGTCAGAGGCAGAAATCCTAGAGGAACTTGAATCTAGTGATTTATGTATTGGCGATGCTGTTGGGATCAGTTTAGAGCCTGAAATACAGAGCCTGAAAAATATCAACAAAATGAGAATTAAATATTCAAAGAAAGAAGAAAGTGCATATTTAATTATACTAAAATGTTTCAGTAATACAGAAGTAATATTTGTACATATTTCTGAAGAGGGAAGACCAAAAAGAAAACTTTAAAAAATTAACATACTCTTTTATGTTACTAGTACATTCACGGAGGCCAGGTAAACACTTAGTATCCACAGAGGTATCACTTTTGCTCTGAAAATGCTGAAAGCCTTCATCCTTTGGCAATAGGAGCTGCTTTCCTAGAACCCTGAATAACAAGGAGAGAATGAGTGATATCTTAGATGGAGATACACTCCATATGCAAATACCAACAATACAAATACCTGCAAACAGTAGGCAATGCGAAAGCACACCTTACATTTGCTTTGAAAAAGCAATTTATGGAGCGGCCAGGGCCTTGTGTAATACATCAACACTGCCTAGTATTTAAGTCACTACAGTTAAGCTGATTTATGCAAGATGAGATTCTAGCTTATAATTTTTAAGAGCAAATAGTCAAACTTGTTAGATTGTTCTAAAGGCTGATAAAGTAAACACACTTCCTTTCTTATTAAAACTCCATAAGAAATGTTTAAAAATTAATGCAGAAGACAAATAACATCTGCTATGACTTCACTTATCCAACTCCAGTGTCCATCAATGTGACACAAAGTCCTAATCCAACATGTTTACATGTATAGCTAAAACTAGAATTAATGTTCAGAAAATGCACAAAATCCAACATGCACAGAAGCAGAGAGAAAAGGTAAAAGCAACTCTATTTAAATGTACACAAAATTACTCTGTAAAATAATTTCTGAACACAGTACAGGTAAATAATAATCACTGCTTACTGAACTGTGTTTTACTAGAATTCACAAGGGGTCTCGAAAGAATTTGCCAGTCATAGCTGTAGTGCAACCAGCAATGTTCAGATTAACCTGACCACATTTTCTTGAGACTACCTTTCACAAAACAGCACTTTATGCCACATGAAGCTCTAAGCAATAGTCTTTTTTACTCTTTATTTTGTAAGCCAAGAACAAAAAGCTTTCTCTTCAAATAGATCTGATCTTCCTCTTATTGATGACAGCTCTCAAGTATATTTATTCCCACATGCTGAGCTAATTATTCATATATATCTCGACATAGCTGGTTTACAGATTGAAAAAAAAAAAAAGGACAGCCAGCAAGCTCTCTGAAGCACAACTCTCAGAAGTAAATCTGGCAGCCCAGAAGGTATGCTAATGAGTAACTAGTCAACACGAACTGAGTTTTGATGTTTAAGCTTAATAACTGTGCTGGTTTCGGCTGGGGTAGAGTTAATTTTCTTCAGAGTAGCTAGTATGGGGCTATGGTTTGGCTTTGTGCTGAATGCATGTGCATGAGTTGACAATACAGGGATGTTTTTGTTACTGCTGAGCAGCGCTTACACAGAGTCACCGCCTTTTCTGCTCCTCACCCCACCCCACCAGCGAGTGGGCTGGGGGTGCACAGGAAGCTGGGACACGGCCGGGACAGCTGACCCCAACTGACCAAAGGGATATTCCATACCATATGGTGTCATGCTCAGCATATAAAGCTGGGGGAAGAAGGAGGAAGGGGGGGACATTGGGAGTGATGGCGTTTGTCTTCCCAAGTAACCGTTACGCGTGATGGAGCCCTGCTTTCCTGGAGTTGGCTGAACACCTGCCTGCCCATGGGAAGCAGTGAATTAATTCCTTGTTTTGCTTTGCTGGTGTGCACGGCTCCTTCTTTCCCTATTAAACTGTCTTTATCTCAACCCATAAGTTTTCTCACTTTTACTCTTCTGATTCTCTCCCCCATCCTACCAGGGGGGAGTGAGCAAGCAGCCATGTGGGGCTTGGTTGCTGGCTGGGGTTAAACCACAAAAATGAAAATAACTTTCTTTTTTCTTTTTAAACCACAGGATGTACCACATCTTAGTGCCATGACAAAGAGCTCCCAGATTTCTTCAGTTTCCTTTCAACCTCTTGGATTTGGTTGGTATTTGAATCGGAAAAACCTAAGTACAAGGAATCACTTACTTAAAAAATTTCACCTAGCAAAAATACTGTGAAAATATAGTGAAATTACTTAATATATTGAATTACACAGCACAAAAACCTGTCTCCATTTATGCATGTTCTATTAATTTTTACATTATCTAAAAAGGCAAAGCATGTCTTAATGCTAGTGAAAATTGACTCAGTTCTATTTAACAATTCTCTCTTGCTCCTGACAAAGTGTGACAAGCTTTGTTAGTTGATTTGAGTTTATATTTACTAGTAACAAGCTTCTGCAAATTATCTAAAAGCATTGAAAGCATACCACAGTGACAGCATTCTTTTTAATGGTGTTAAACTATTGACTAGAAGATAGACACATTCAGGTCTATAATGAGAATAGCTTAGAGCCACGACATCTCACTAAAAATGACATGCCATCGTTTATGAAGACAGGACAGTACAATGCAATGCAACTCTGACTTCTGTCCCCTCTGTTATAAGAAGCAGTCATCAGGCTTCCTAGACATTTTGCACATGTATGCAAAACAATTCTCATTAATCATGTATACATCCTCGTATCTGTTCAACTAGTTATTGTTATACGTTGATTTGCATAGCCTAGGAAGACATTATGGCTGTGCAGTATATGTGAAGCATGTGGTCACCTTAATTATTCATTTCTTTTTAGAAGAATCACTAACAGAATTAACACTGACTTTCTTGGAATTTCACAGTATGTCTTCACATACAGTAAAAAATGTATTTCTTTACAAGATGTATTCTTTATTTAGAAAAAGTCATTATGAAAATGGTGCATTATTATTGTCTCATTACATCCTGCTAAAATATCTTTGTCTGCAATCATTAAGCAAAATAAAGAGCATTAGCTGCTAGTGCACCACCACCAGACTTACTGCATACCTATGGCACAGCTCAGTCCCAGAGATACAGATCTGAATGCAAAGGTGTTGTTGATGCCATACATGAAAAGCAATTCATACGAGGGTACCCCAAAAATTCAAATTAGAGTGATGTCTGGTTAAAACAAGTTCCAGCAAGAATTTATTTACCTTAGATGAGGAAATCGTTCAACCCAGTCTGCACATTCTGCCTGCAGGTTCTGAGTTTGGGAGGTTACTTTTCCTTCAAACAGCATTTCATCAATCTCCCAAAATAACTGATGCACTCTCTCTGTGTTGGCTTTATCAAATTCCTACATATTACAAAATTAATAGTTGTTAGGAAATATGCATACATATTTATATTGAAAACCCCACAATATTTAAACACAGGATAACTTCAACCCATTTGGCTGAGCATCTCAGAATGGATCTTCAGATGACCTACTTTTGAGATACAATTTATATACTGCAGTGCAAAATAACACTCCAGGTAGCTGGCCTGAGCAAGGAGATTTAGCAAAAAAGAACTAGCTGTCTAGGATTAGCTAACAGAAAACACCAGTTAAAGTGTCTGGATTCCTGGCTCCCTCCCTGCTCCAACAAGTAGTGAAGCATGCACATTGCACCTCTACAACCCACAGCACCTAAGGTCCCTGCTCTTTTGAGCAGCACTTTTCCCGAGTAAAACAGCTAAGATGGCCAAGAGGGAGCACCTTCCTTCGGCATGACATAGTCTGGTGGTTAGGAAACCACCCTCAGTGTGAGAAATGCCCTGCAACACCTCTTCACTGAAGCTACAACTCAATGCAACCAGAAATGGACAAGCTCAGGGGCATATGAAGGTAGTAGGGAAGAACCTGACCTTATCCAGTAACGTGGAAATGAGCACTTGGCTGAGGGTTCCTCAGCTGAGGCATCATTCATAATATTTGGCCACTTATATTAGACACTTTGAAACACAGAAAAAAGTGACAATACTCAGGGCCCAAATCCCATCTGTTCACTTCCAGCTGAGTGCCTTAACCACTTCAGGCTACAGAAAGGATCACACCAAAAAAGAATCGGGGAAAAATAACTCTCACCCAGGTTACTGTATGATCCAGGGTCAGGCTTTCTCCCGGAGGCTGGAAGCGGCAGATGGGGTCAGCACTCTAAAGGTTAGGATAATATGCAGAACTACCACTATCAGCCATGGATGGCTTTTTAAAATGGAGGTGGCAGGAACCGCAATGCTTTTGTATTTATTCAGCGCTGCCAGCCTGCACCACATATGCCTCAGAAAGCAGCCTCCATAACAGGTTTAACTTCTCTCTGCATCATCTATGAAACAGAACTGACCTTAGGTAAGAGCTAAATATTCACTCAGACTGCAACATTTACATGCATGCTCATTAATGTACTTTATGCCTCAAAACATTGAGAACAGTTCAATTTAGACACTACCTGTGTTAAGCAGTATTTGAAAACACATATTTTATCACTGTCTTGGACTCAGAAACTCTAGTGTACCTTCTTTGGTAAAACAGGTTTGATTTCCCCAAATTTCATCATTTCACATTTTTATTCCATTTTTCTTTGTTACACATCAGCTGCACTGGTATCAACTTGCAAACAGAACTATTTTTAAATATTCAATTAATATACTTAATCATTAGGCTATAATGAATGGAAATGGTTAACTTCTCCTACAGGAGATGTGCTGCATGTCCATTTTCTGTACAAATTAATCTACAATATTTAGATAAAGTGTACTATAAAAGTTACCGTGACGTACATCATCCCTCCAGGAGTAAACTGAACTTCTTTCAGTAGACAAACCAGTAGTATAGCTGTTTATTCCAGACCAAGAATTATTCAACTCCGTGGGTGTTGTATGACCACTGGATGAAAGTGATGAAAGTGTTTCACTATGAAAAGAAGACAAATTAAAATGAAGAACACAAAGGTTTTCTATATCTATCTATATCTAAGTATTTTAAAAATAACACAACTGATCACATAAATGGACAGTGATACATATTCCTGTTGGATGCAAGAATTTCGGGACATGCTGTTAGAGTTGATGTGAAGAGTTGCCAACGTATGGTTTTAAGTAGAGTTCAATGAATACATGCTCCTATTTGTACCATTTACTGCTTTAAAGGCAACTCCTTCTACAGCATTACACTTTTATATGTATGTATATGATTGCAACTGTAAGGACACTCTATAATATATCCACACATAAATACACACCACACACATACCAAGCACTTCAACCTCTGTTTTCTCCAGTTCAGCTAACGGGCACATCAAAACTACACATTAAATATAACATAAGCCTTCTTTAACTCCATTAAAAGCTATCACAAGAAAACTATGCAAAATTGACCGTAACATCTCTATAAATGTTTCAAATAGCATTGAGTTACATACCTGTACGCAATGTCTTTTATGCTGTTAGACCTCACGCACTTTAAACCTTGAGCTCTGGGATTCCAGCCCTCAAAGCTCTAGCTGGTCCCTGCCCGCTACCACCCACCTACCCTGGAATGCAGTGAAAGCAAGGGCAGTCAGACATACAGGCCAGGCAAATCCTAACCAGTGCCAACCGGAATGAAACTTCTTGAAAGTTAACTGACCTGCAATGCTGGTGAGCATTATTTGCATTTAACTGAGAAGTCAGACTTCCCTTCCAGGCTTAATCAGTGCCCTTCACTATGCTCTAAAAATACACAAATCCATAACACAAACCAGGAATAAAGTTCAAACCCTCTAAGCAATGGGTTAGGTCAATTTATATCCTGCAATAGTTGTCATCCATGAGAATGACTAGAAGCATGAAAATTAGTGAAAATTAATACCAATCTTGAAATACCTACTTAAGCCAAGAGTCCATTAACGAAGTACTATTTCAGAAGTGAATGCATACCAAGTATAATTGTCGATGGCTTCCTGCACATTTTTCTCAAAAACTGATGGAAGAGACTCTCCACTTTTTCCAGAAAGACACTGATTTGTAGAGCCTCTGGACAGCCCCTTCCTACAAACACAGAAACACATCATTCCATAATATTAAATAAAGTTAACTCACCCCTCCACTGGAGGAAAAAAAAAAAAGATTACAATTCTGTTGAATTTTTCAATCCTGCCCATCAACACAAATAGTTGCTTGAAACAAACTACCTTGTTTTAAAATAGTTTTTATTTACACAAGTATTTTTCAGAAAAAACATACATTTAATCTGAGACTTATTTTACTCCACAGGCATCCTCCTTGAAATGTGTACTTTCAAATTTGCATGAAGCACACATAAAGACAGCGGCACCTCACTGTTGCAAGAACAGAGCAAAGGCACAAACCAATAATTGTCCACACAGCAGTCATTTAGCTACGCGTTTCGGTTCAATCATCCACATAGAGCCCATTTTCTCAGACATCTCTCTGCATAAAAAGAGGTGCCAAGCAAACAGTGGCCTTTACTAAAACAATGAACTCTCAGTTTGGCTGTTTTAAGTAAACAGATATATTAGTACATCAGAAACATGGCCATATTCTCAATATATTTTCAGGCCACAAAGCATCAGTTCCTCCAGCACCAAAGACTGCTTAACACTGTATTAAAAACCAAGCCACTAACTTTCTAGTATTACACCTTTGCAGCATAAGAAATGCTAAAACTTGTCTTTTTTGGTTCTCCAAATACCTGAACACATGCTCAAAGTTTAAAACCATCACTTACAAGCCACACATAGATGACTATTAAGATACAGTAAGGCACAGGAATGCCCGCGCTTTTATTCCTAACCTTAAAAGGATACCTTTTAATGAAGTAGGAGACTTTTTTTTAAACGGAGATTGTAATCATACATTTCTATAATCCTACTGAGTTCTGTCGTTAACATGTTAAACCCACCTCTTCAGAATATATACAGATGTGTCAACATATTCCTCAGAAACACTTTTACAGCAACAGATTACTTCATCTGTGGAAGTTGTTATTTTCATCCCATAAAATCCTCAGGTCATAACCGTGAATAGCAGCATGATTGCATCAAAGTACGTTTGTGAATGAGTAACTGTAAGGAAACAGCTCACAGTTCAAGAATTTTCTTGATTTCTTTAGCCAAGAACTGTAGATTAGCCCTGCAACAGTTAGGATTGCTGTGTCTTCTTCCTGTCCTTTCTGATACTTACCTTACCTTTACACAGCTTACAAAGATAATGCATATGTCAAAATCTAACTCCCCACTCAAATGGACCACATCACACATCACACTCCTATGCCTTGACTAATAAGCCACCAAAACCTTACCACAAGTTTAAACTTCTCATCAGAAAGGACCTTAAATTGCAAATTCTTGAAGGTGAGTACAACAGCAGCAGAAAGCATCCCTGTGTTTACTCTAAATGTCTTCCCTCTTCCCTAGACATCTGCTTCTGGCCACTGTCAGAACTAAGAGGCCCTATGGAAAGTGGTGTAGTCCAGTCCCATGGAAACTTCATTTTGCCATAACACCAAGATCGACCTCTCCAGGCAATAACGGTGAGCTCACTGCCCATCTTCCACATGGAAAGCTGCTTCCTTCTGTTCAGTTATATCCCTCTCTGCCATTTTGTTTGCCATGTTATTACCCAGGCATCCTTATAAGGTCTTTCTCATTTTCTTTCAGAGCTGGCCCTTGTCCTTGGTATTTCTCCACAGTTTAATCGCCACCAAGCCCTCTCACTTCACTGCTTGCCCCTTTACCTTGTCAACTAGCCTGACCTGCCCAGGACAGATCCCTGTGAAACACCACTAGAGGAGGAAACCATTTACTGGTGCCCTCTGTTTCCTACTGTAGTTATTTGCCTGTGAAAGAACCCTTTCCTCTTGTATTCCAGCTGCTTCATTTACTTGGCAGACTTCTGGCAACTCAGGCTAACTACACTGATTGGATCCCCTCTATCTGTAAGGCTTTCTGACTTCACAGAGAACCCCACGTTGGTGTTTCTTTTGTGGCTTTAAAAGAAACCTGAATCTACAAACATGAAAAAAACAGAAATACCACCAAAAAATTTTCATGGACTTTCTCTGTGAAACAAAGCATATGCATTTCCATTTTTAGGACATGGTTTAGGAGTCATGGTAGCGTTGGGCTGACAGTTGGACTTGATGATCTTCGAGGTCTTTTCCAACCATAATGATTCTATGATTCATTATATGTAGTGGCTTGATACATGAGGCGAGACGGAGCAAAAAAGTGTTTCTAACACATCATTCCACAGCACGCAGTGGTACCACTCTTCCTGACTCCTTGGGCCACATGCCATTAGAAGATGAGCCAGGAAACGATTGCAGTAAAACAAAACGAAAGGAAACCCCCCTCCCAGCACATCCATAGCACCCTTCCCCAGCGCTGGCAAGCGAACTACAGGGGCTGCAGCAGGCAGCTCCCGACTGCTCTCCCGCCCCAGCCGAGTCTCTGCAATTGCAGGCATTAACTGATGACGGTACAACGTACAACGCTGTCCGCCAGCGCTCCAGCCGCCCCGGGAGGGCTAGCCAGCCGGCCCCGGCCGCCTCCCTGCGGCAGACTGCAGCCCCCCGCAAGCAGGCGAGACCCGGCCGCAGCCCCCCCTCCCCGGGCGCAGCCCCCCCTCCCCGGCCGCCCACACTCACCCNGCGGGCAGGGCAGCGCCCGGGTGGGCGGCTCTGCACCGGGTTCCCCTGGGCCCCCCCGCGGCTCCCCACCCGAAACGGCGCCCGCAAAACTAAACCCCGGCCCGAACGGGAGGGGCGCACATCTCCCCCCACCTCGCCCCTGAACACACAGCCAAAAAAGGCTCATTCAGGGCCCTTCTGCCCAGAGCGGGGCACCTGTCGCCTTTATAGATGATCCAAGAGTTATGCGGTGCTGGACAACTGAACAAGCATTTTCCTTGTTAATTAACTGAGTTCTCCTCCAAACTATCCCTGTGCAAATCATCCATCTCCCGGAGCACGGGTGACAGGGCAGAGCAGAGGCTGTCAGCTGCAGATTTACACTAGGCCATTCATCTCTAGCTCTAGTATATAAATTCTGGTGTCTACGTTATTTTGCTGAAAGCCTCTCTCAGAGGAGGACATCTGCTCATAAGCAAGAAGAAAATAAGTATTCTTACTAGGAAAGAAGAAGAAAGGCAGCATTAAAAAGGCTGAAAATTAAGACTAGAAAAGTATGGTGCATGAAACCTCTTGCTACAGGAAAACAGCAGCATTCATATGATATTTAAAGCTTCATAACCAAAAAAAAAAGTGGCTACATGCAAGAAAGGTGTATGAAAACAACTATGCACTTTTCCTCTGATATTTGATTACTTGCCAAACACAGTTTTCAAAAAAAGTTCCACATTCTTCTGAGCCAGTAAAACATTAAGAAAGACTTTACTTTTACATGTGTTCTTACAACTCTCGTCTTTAGCAATAATTCTTCTGTAAGAGTAGATTTGTCTGAAATCTCAAACACACACAGAAAAAAAAAGCATAATTCTTTGTCAAGTTACAGTTATCCAACAAGCAGCTGAAGATCTAGAAGAGCAGGTTATGTCCAGGTTAAGAAAACGCAGTTTCAACTCTCAATCACTGCACATATATATGTTCATGGAATGCAACTTTTACGAACAGAAGAACCCTGTAAATCTCCGCGAACTACAACTGCAGTTCCAAGAATATCTAGAACACGAAGGAAATTATTTCTCTGAAACCTTCTGAAGAGTTTCTGTGCCTTACTTCAAACTACGTATCCTGAAATCGTGTTTTGAGCTAAGGGAACCGAACGCTGTAGTGCTCCGCGTAGGCACTACAGGGCGATAGACTGCCACTACCAGGCAATAACGCAGGCTCTAAAGGGAACTATCCTCTAGCTTTTGGTCACTTCTGTCCTAAAGAAGTATATGTCCATACATATACAAAAATAGCCTTTAAGAATAATTTGCTATTTTTTTTTTCTATTTCCTAATCTGCTAGAACAAATTAGAAGGAAGGCAATGCACTGCCTAACAAAGAGGCCACGCACCCCTTCATGAAGTCCAAGCAGGCAAGCTTTGCACCAGAGATTTACACTTATCAGTCCAGGGACAATGTGTATTTGCAGGGTTCTCTTGTTCATATATACAAGCAGCAGAGGATGGCAAGCGAAAATGCAGATACAAAGCTATCAATCACTTATTTTTTTAATCCTTGTGTCGAGTGTAACTGTTATGGATGTTACATAACTAATTATCCTACAAAATCACTACCACGAGGAAGACTGACATCCACACTAATTGTCTGTGCCCCAGCTGACTGCTGTGGTCACCTCAGCTTCCTCCCCTTTCAATATGCCTTACAGCTTACACGTCAAAATATTAACAAAAAAAAAATGCATTTCCACAGCTGCAGAACTCCAGTTTTGTGTTACCTCCAGAAGCACAAGACACTGAAGGCAGCACTGGCTGTTACTTCAGCTCAACAAAAGGTATCAGAAGGGGAACATGTCAGCACAGACATGGCAGCAGGATAGCCTTTTCTAGCTGAAAAAGTGAAAAGGAGCACATTCACAGCACAGACAACTGAAAGCAGAAAGAAGAAAGAAACCCTGTGACCTTTTCCCTAAATCCCCAAAGTTTGTGGGACAGCCATTTCCAGTAACAGTTCATTAATAAATAGGCACATAACATAACAAGGAAATGGGTTTCAACTGATTCTACTGCATGTAATCTGTTTCCTTTAAAAACAGCAGTCACAGCACAGTGTGTCTTGGTTTAACCCCAGTTGGCAACTGAGCCCCACACAGCCGCTCACTCCCCCTCCCCGCCTCAGTGGGATGGGGGA
>VZTV01051587.1:0-18104 GCA_013400875.1 Anhinga rufa
GAGGAACTGTGAAGGGTATAGCTTTTGAAAGGGATTCCATCTCCAGGTGTGGTTTTCTGAAATCTCAACATGTTTTAACAGGTGACTGGAGAAATGCTGTGAATGTGAAAGAGGACTATTGCTTTTCATAGTCATAAGGGCTCTAGATAGCTATAATCACAATGATAGGGAATGTGGAGTGTTATGCAGTGAATGCCAGTGTGTGGTGCGTGTTTGATAGAGGAGAACCTTGGGCTCGTTTAGCCTCTGTCTGTTCTCAATAATCAACAGAATGAATCCAGTTAAATGCTAACTGCTTTGAAATAATGAAAATTGGAGTCCAGTCAAGCAGCAAAATATAGATTAGTCAATGGTTAGTCCTGGATTCATCCTGAAGAAGGGCCTCTGTTTGGTAGTTCAGCATGCATTCATATGCATGTGTTGGCCAGTTTCTTTATTAAACTAAATATATATCCTTTCTCTGCAGGATAATCATGGAAATGACATACAACTTGGTATTTTCTTCATGGGAATCTTCATAAAAAACAGAATTGGAAGGACAACTGTGATTTATAGGTAAAAACTAGGGTCTTCTGTATTTTAAGCGAGTTTCTTTTCAGAGCTCCATGTGTGGGGTTTTCTCCTTACTTACATATGTGACTTCAATAGTGCCAATCCTCTAACTAAGGAGTAGTCACCTTGCTGTTTTCAGGATTGGCCTCTTGGCCGTAAGAGATGTGATAAAGAATAATTTCTGATGTCTGTGAATGGGTTTGATGGCAAGAAAGATGTAGTTGTCTGTCATGTATCTTGTTCTACTTACAAAGCTTTGATCCCTTTTCTTTTCTTGCCTTTATGTCTGCTTCTTTGATGCTCCTGAATGCAAATCTGTTAAACCTCACGGTTGGCAGCCTAGGCACTCAACATTTCTGAAAATCTGGTCACTGTATTTAGGTGTCCCACTAAAAAAAAAGCTGAATTTTCTCATTCCGTTTTGATTTCCTTTTGCAAATCCTGGCTGTGTTACTTGTTTATTTGTTCTGCTGTTTATTTTGGTTATTAAGAATCACTTAAGCCTTTCCATTAACTTTCTTTTGTGGGTTTTGTTAATTCTTGTAAAAGTTTGTTCTGTATGAAAATGTTGCTAGAAATGTCCGTGATTCCAGGGAGGCTAGGGTTTCACTCATTCCTACTTGCTACTGTTCTGGTGTTTAGTTCTGTTACTGTCAGTGTTAACTTGAAGTGGATTTTTACTAGTCCCTGTTATTAGAATATGAACATTTGTGCAGCCAAAAAATTGTGTTTTATGAGGAGTGCTAATTTTTAGTCAGTAGCTAAGGCTTGTATCAAATTTAAGCTGGAATGTTGAGGGTTTTTGCCTTAAAAGGGCTTTCAGTGGTCATCTTCAAAAATGTTAGGGCTCCCTTTTCCACATAGCTGATATTCTGCATATTTAATTTTGAGAAGAAATTAGATAATCCTTTAACTGTGCCAGGTCACAAAAGCAAGAAGTTTCTTTACATGTAGAAGTGACAGTTGGTGCTGGGATCCTCGCTCTTTGGAAATATGCACTTCAAGCATCCTGCCATGACATGAAGAGGAATGCATGATGCAAACAGAACAAACAAGTCCTTTCCATCCCCGTGGATTGCATGCAATGTACGCAAATGTCTGTCAGCTATTTGTAAGAAGATTATAACTCTGATCTTGGGTAACCTGACAATTACTTGAGGAAAAAAAAAAGAAGATTGCAAACATAAAACCAGAGTATTAATATGGTATGCATAGGCTACATAACCATGTTGTCAACTTAACCTTCTCTAGGAAGAATTGGCACTGGAGGAAAGTTGGAAACAGCATTTGGAGAGGAATGGCACTATGAAAATTTTTTAAAAAAATTTTGTTACATGTGGCTAAACTCGATCAGTTCAAAAATGCCACAGTTCAGTATAATGTTTATCATTAATGTATTTTCAATGTATCTTCTATTGTGACTCTTCAAATTGGTGTTTTTAAAGAGAGATTTTTAACTCTCTGCTTTGGTTAAGAGCTGAATTTCTGTTTCTCCTTTAATCAGAGCATGATTTCCTTCTTTTCCTGACCATGTTTCTTCACCAAACAGCTACTGAAAAGCTTTCCCATAAATGAGACTAATGTTGACTAAGGGATTCTTAATGTGTTTGTGAAATGTTTGAATGTATGTGTTGGCAAACTCTACTTCATTTTTTTACTCTACAGGTGGAATGACATTGGGAATATAGCACATAACAAGTCTTCAATTGTTCTAGAGTTGATCAACAAAGAAGAGAATGTGCTCTTTCACACAGTAAGAAAAAGTTCTAATCAGTGTCGTCAAGAAAGCTGCTTATATAAAAAATAAACTTTTAAAATTCCACCTTCCCAAAGGGACTTACCATAAGCCCTCCCCCTCCAAAGTTCACATTTTACTTTATACAGAGAGTGAAATTAACTTCATTTAGCTACCAATATTTGTATTCTTTTCCAAGCATCCCAAGGTATACTTTGCTGGGAAGTCTGCAAAAAATTGAAGTGCTTGTTGGATGAAACATCCACAGTGCCACAATATCTTTCATGCTGGCATAAATATAGCAGCATAAGCAGTTGTAGAAACTGGGCATAAGCTACCATGCATGCACTTACTGGAATTCAGAGGGCTGCAGTGCTGTTCTGTGCTATTTAAAAGCACTCCACACCTCCCTGAACCAAGGCCAGTACAGAAACTGGACCGGCAAGCTTGAGCCACTTTTTGGTGGTGGTGGTGGTGGTCCCTCCTTCCTTCCACTGTGACTTAGCAGTGAAGTGGCAGCATGTAAAGGCATGCCGCTGTATTTCAGTAATTCAATGCCTTGAATGCTCTTGAGGGCACTGGACATGTTCTTGGCAGCCAGATTCTGTACATGATGGACCTTACCAAGTGTTACTGCAATTGGATTTTTAAAACTCTTCTTTGTGACTTCTTGGTAAGAGTAACAAAATGAATGATTATGGATTATTTTTTCTTCCTATTTTTTCCTGTGTTTAAAGGATGATCTTGAAAATGCCAAATATATTTCACGGCTGTTTGCAGCAAGACACAAGTTTTACAAACAGAACAAAATCTGCACAGAGTGAGTACTCTTTCTTCAGAGTTGTTTTCTGACACCCTGCTTTGGAATTGCTCTGAGTTCTGGCGTGTCTGGTTTTGTTTGTTTTTTCTAGTCACTTGTGTCAGTTATTCTTTCCCTTTTCCCTTTTTTTTCTTGTTTTGTTTTAATCACCAGCAAGAACAGACAATTGAGAATGAAACTTTGTTCTGAGCGTTGTGAGTCTTAATGTTCCCCAACAAGCCAAATCTGACAGAATGTCTTAAATTGAAGCCCTTGGTCTCTGCCATTCATAACCCAGGGTATTAGTATAAACTGGAGTGAAAGGTGACATATGTTAACGTGTCAAAACATGAATCGCAGTAGCGTTTTGAAGATGCACTACCCATCTGGCAGCTAAGGTTGGTGGAAAACACAGGTTGTCATCTTCTAACTTGGGCAGTATAATTTATCTGCTGCTTAAGTGCACCAAACAAGGGAGGACACCTGCAAAAGTTAATCTGCACAGCCGTATTAGCACAACACAGCAGAGACTAAATCTGAACCCAAAGTGTCCTTTAGGCTCTACTTTGAGCACTTATTAAGGAACTGGCCTTGAGCTAGTCCTCTCACACAGGTGGATTCATCCTAACTGAAGGAGGAATTCATGAGGCTTTAGTTATAAGGAAAAAGTCAGTTTATTAGCTGGGTATGTTTTGTTTACACCAGCACAGAGCAATTTTAGTTTGAGATAAATTTTGCCTTGAGAAGTTTAGAGTTTTGAGAAATTTTCATGATATGCAGGGTTTGTATAGCAATGAGAACATGAATCCCTTGCAAAACTTATCAGCTTGGTTAGCTGGAAAGATGTGAAGAAGTTCATCTTTATCAACAGCTCTAGTTAGAGCTGGACATCCCATCTGTTTAGCTGGGTAATGCCATCTGTTGGAAAATAAAGCCAAAATGATGAAGGAAGGATTGGAAGGTCTAGCTTTCTAATATTACATATGCACACAATGTATTAACATACAGTAAGTTAGAATATTGGAGAGACCACTGAGGTGAGCTGCATAGAGTGATCTTTTCACTTACAGAAAAGAGCTGTTGGTTAAATTTCAGGTGGCATTTATATCTCTTAGGAGGTGAGTGGAGGACCAGAAAACACATTTCGCAACAGCATCGAATGCATTTCAGTAGTCCAATACTAAATTTAATTTTAGTGGTTTCAAAGGAATGGAGTTCAAAGGAAGCTCCTGATCGTCTCCCCTGTGACAGTCAAGAAAGAAAACAAAATACCATAGTCACAGACTCATAGAATGGTTTAGGTTGGAAGGTACCTTTAGAGGTCATGTAGTCCAACCCCCCTGCAGCGAGCAGGGACATCTTCAACTAGACCAGGTTGCTCAGAGCCCCGTCCAGCCTCACCTTGGATGTCTCTAGGGATGGGGCATCTACCACCTCTCTGGGCAACCTGTGCCAGTGTCTCACCACCCTCAGTGTAAAAAATGTCTTCCTTATATCCAGTCTAAATCTACCCTCCTTTAGTTTAAAACCGTTACCCCTTGTCCTGTCACAACAGGCCTTGCTAAAGAGATCGTCCCCATCTTTCCTATAGTCCCCCTTTAAGTACTGGAAGGCCGCAATAAGGTCTCCCTGCAGCCTTCTCTTCTCCAGGCTGAACAACCCCAACTCTCTCAGCCTGTCTTCATAGGAGAGGTGCTGCAGCCCCCTGATCATCTTCGTGGCCCTCCTCTGGACCCGCTCCAGCAGGTCCATGTCCTTTCTGTGCTGGGGGCTCCAGAGCTGGACGCAGCACTCCAGGTGGGGTCTCACCAGAGCAGAGCAGAGGGGCAGAATCCCCTCCCTCGCCCTGCTGGCCACGCTNTTTACCTTTTGAAGCTGTATATTGGAGTCAACAGAGAGGACTGTTCTGTTATCATTCATAATCCAGACTACAGAAGCAATAGCTTTTGATCATATTTATTTCTAAACACTGAGCCATAAGTATGTGGGCGCCATGAACTGGGTGTATGTAGTGGCTTCATATATAACTTACAGTTATTTGGACTAATAAAGATAGGGAATGTAATGAGGTCACTGAGTGAAATAACTGGAATTTAAATGTATTTTTGCTATTAGAACAGCTCTTCTTACCACAGTCTCATGGTATCAGCTTCTGTATTAGAGCCACAGATATTGATGACAGCGTATGCCAATGTGTGTTTTCTAGCCGAATAATTTTCCTGCCCTCTGTTAAAATGATAGTAGTTTGTTTTCCTGTGTGCATTTCCTCTAATCGCACATAACATCATTCACCAGATCAGAAACTGTAAGAGGACAAATTCCACCTTTCCTCTCTTCACGTAAGCACTATATTTCTGCCTCCTTCAACTTGTTTCTTTCCCTTCCTCATTTTTTTCCCCTCCTACACTCCTTGGTCCTTCCACTGCACCTAGCTACTCTAACATTGTATGTGGCTCTGCTAGTATTTTCTAACCAGTTGCCTTTTTTCCCCCCCTCCTGATCTGTGCGCGTTGCTTTGCAGTGATTGCTATGAATTTTTATAAAATTGTCATTGTTTTAATGTTCACCATAAGTCACCTGAGACTGTGCCTGTGTGCCATGTTCAGTTTTTATTGCTTAAGAGACTTATTTGTTTGATACATTTTTAAACCAGAGTTTTTCTTTCTTGTGTTTCCAAGTAAGCCAAATAGGATAATGAGCAGAAGGTATGTGTATTTTGGAACTGGAATACTTTCTGTATTTAGAGAAGGACCTGAATTATTTTAATTTATTCATATTTTTTTAAATCGCATTAATCAGCAATACTTACAGATTCTTCATCTTTTTTTTTCTCCCATTCATTCTTGAATCAGAATTGAAGTATTGTGGTTTCTAGTATTTCTCTTTACTTTTTCTTCTACAGACAATCAAGTTCTCCTCCTCCTATCCGACGACGGCCCACTTGGAGTAGGTCATCCTTGGTATGTGCCATGGTGGGGTCTTTAAGAATGTCTATACCATTTCTAATGGGATGGGGCATTGTGTAAGATGGAATACTTTCTAAATTTCAAATAAGCACGTTAACTCATTTGTTGTAGGCAATATGATTGGAATGAGCTTCAAGGGTGTGGCTGCCCAGGTTGATTAATTTAACTGGATAATATCACCACTGAGTATTAAAAATTACAGTCTTCAAGGCATTATATTTTTATTTGCCCTGCAGAAACTGAGCCATCTTTTCTACTGGATTGAGGTTATATTCAATATATAAAGAAAGTAATCCTCTAGAAAGAATTTGAAGTGTCTTGTGCTGTATACATCATAACCTAGTCATTACATAATTTTACAGCTTCTCCTGTCGCATTTCTTCCATTCCTTATGTTTTTATTTAAAGTCTACTTATGATTTATCAACTTCTTGGGTTAAGAGCCTATTTTCTGTGTGAAGTTACTGTGATTTTTATGCAAAACTGTTATAACCAGTACAGGGTTGTGATTCAGAGTTTTTCTTAAACTGTATTTCTTTCCATTTAAGTAATCTCCATAAGTACTTTTTCCTGAAATCTTTACCAAAAACATCCATGAGAATCTTTTTTGCTGGTCAGCTCTAAGGACACTTTTTTTGTATCCAATTTCAACATCTAGTATGCCAGTATTTCTCACAGTAATTCAGAACCTGTTGAAAAATAGTAGCAACAGCACTGCTGGTCTCATAGACAGAGGGAAATATTATCTGTATGTAGGTTGCCGGTTTTCATTTGTGATATAGGTTATACCTGCTTTGTAGACCTTCTCAGAGTGATAACTCCATTAGCCTATTGCTGCGAGGCGGAAAGCTAATGTGGGCAGGAGTGTTTTCTTGACATGTCCCCATGCTGTGGTTACAGCTTGTAAAAATGTTCCAAAATTAAGCTTAAGCAGGTGCTGATATTAGGATAGCTTTATCTTTATCTTTGCAGATTTCAGCACAGGCTGTTCTCCTGTGTGCAAATATATGGTCTGTGAGATCTAAAAGTTGCATTCTGTGTTTCTCAGCCATTGGCAGGAAAGCTGTTGTAGCTGGCTCCGGATTTCTTTGTCCTTTTGTTCTTAGCATGTTTCTGAGATGTCACGATGCGATACACAGGCTGTATATTACGTTCTCTGAGGCATGCTTACAGTATTTTTGGTATCTGCTAGTTTAGTTCCTGGAGATGACTAGGAAAAACTGAAGGTGAAGAAATGAAATGTATGTTGCATTCTTGTGCTGTGGCCTCAGATATATTACACGGGGAAGAAGAGAACTGCCTTCTTATATCAGATCGGAAAAATGGAAATCACGCTTTTCAAAGGAAAATCCTGCTTTGTCTTTGTTTTGAACGTAAGCATTTCAACAAGTTTTTTAAAAAAAAAACGAAGTCTCAGGAAGATCAAGAGAAGGAATGTGTGCTCATCAGTTAAAAAGTGAACTGGGCTGCTACCAGTTCACATTGAACTTTCAGCTGCTTTTTTCATAATTATTTTGTTAACTTGTTGGAACAGTTCTCTTTGGGGAGGGGGAAGAAAAAAGCCCTCCTGACTGTTGTCTGCACTGTACATACCTTTATACACCTACCTATTCATTTGCCTTGTATGGTAATAAATCAGTAGAAAATAAATGTGAAGTGGGATCTTTGGGGCGAGGCTCTGCCGCTTCACTGAGGATCACGTTCATTGCTTTCAGATCAAGACCCTTAACACTGTTTTGGCATCATGGTGAACCTGTATTTTACTATTACTTTAAAGCCATTTTATGCTGTTTCTTTTTCCTTTCGGGCCAGCAAAACCTCCGCAGTGTAGGAGATCTTATTATGGTGATGTATTTAATTAGCTGATTTAAAAAAAAAAATAAATTAAAGTGATCCTTAAGTTGGATATTGATGTTCTGCAGACCTCAGGCTTCTCCTGTTTCATCAGAAGAGGCAGATGGGCCTTCAAAAAAACAAACAAAACCAACAAAAAAATCCCAAAACAAAACAAAAAACCCCACAAAAACCCTCAACCAAAACAAACAAACCAACCAAAAAACTAACCCCCCAACAGAATAATCCTTCACATCCAACAACTATCACAAAGAAAACTGACTGTTCTAGATCTATACGTTCCCAGTAGAAGTGTCTTCTTCTTGCACTTTTCCTCTGCCCCCCATTTGTTAGGCGTTTCAACATCTTGGTTTGTTCCAGGCTAAGCTCCCCTACTTGGGTTGTCAGCAGCAGGTTCCTCTGTCCAGATTGTTCAGTGAGAGTGGGGTTTTATATGCTTGGAAGTAATTGTAGCAGAAATATTTCCTGTCATCTTCTAGCTCTGGCTTAACACAGCCATTTTGTATGCAAGAATTCATATGTGTGCTCAGTTTCTTTGATTCTCATCCCTTCTCCCCATTTACATAGAAAACGTAAATTTAACCCCTTTTCCACCCCCTCTTCAGTAGCTAACTTGCATGGTGCTCATTTTGTGCATGTGCATGCAAAGGTAAATTACTTGGTGTTTCTTTTTTGCCTTGGGCATCCACAGTATTCCTTAATAGTTTGAACTACTTGAATCAGCCTAGATGAAAAGCCCTTATTCCGCTGTTGCAGAAGACATATTCATGAGACAAGAGTGTCTCCCTTCTCTTTCTGCTTACTTCATATATTGAAGTATGTTTTTGTAAATTTTGCTCAGCAACACCAGATAGGACGTTACAGTGCGGGTGGTAAAATGTGATTGCAAAATGCATTGTTTTACCAATGGACAAAGCTGGAAAATTCAACATCAGCTGTGATTTATTTTGCTGTAAATGATCCTGCTGATTTAATGCTGCATTACACCTTGTGATATTTGCATTTAAAAGCTTGTTGTGGTGGAGATTGTTGGAGGAAGGCTCCAATTAATTTTCTAGGGAATCCAATATTCATGTAATTTGCGGAGTTATTTTAAGTCCATATATGCTCCTGTTGCTTGTATAGCAGTGTTCTGGGTCCTTGAATTTGTTCTGTCTCCTGCTTTTGTACTGATTAGCTATTTGCTTTGTTTTCATTCTTCAAGGGCAAGGGCTTTTAATAAACTTTTGAAAGGTTCTAAGTGAGCTGGAAGTCTGGATGTTGTTTTCTGATTGAGCTTAAACTGGTCAGCGTTGGGGTCCATAACAAAATTTAGCAAACAATTTTCAAAATGCTATTTTCTGTTCTACAAAGAAATGTCAAGCCATGTGTCTTTGGCTGGGTAAGAAAGAGCAGTATTCAGTAGAAAGGGCATAGAACCGTTTTTCCTGTTTCAGCTCAAAAAATATAGCAAAGAATGTTCCTAATGCTTTATTTTTTCCCCTTGTGCTTTTATTTCAGCCAAGACAACATCCATTTATACTGCCTCCTATGCATGTCCAGTGTGGAGAACACTACACGGAAACACATAATTCACAAGGTACTCAAAGTGTATATTTTTCCTTTAATGGACTTCAATTTTATGTGTATGCAAAGCAGCTCCTAACCCCTTATGTCTAGATTTCTAATGCCATCATGGTCAAATGGGAGTTGCTGCTGGAGGAGAGCTAGCAGCTTTACAGTTAATGTTGCAGTAAGTCTTTTGTTTGAAGTCCAATTTCAGTTTTCAAATTTCTCTAAAATGTCTGTGCATGATTATATGGACCTTAAACTTTGTATTCCAGTTCAGTGAACTGAAAAAATAATTTCTAAAGGAAGTATGATGGCTGTACTCAAAGGCAGTGCCAGCTGGGGCCAGGGAGAGAAATGGAGTGAGAGAAAAGGAGACAGCAAAATCTTTTACCGTAGGAGAAATCATAGTGTCCTGGTCATGAAACTGTATATTTAGATAATCTTTTCTGCTGATTTTTTTTTCACCAACATCTTCCTGCATTGTTAGCCTTATGGGATAAGCAGGGTTAACTATTTTTACCCCTGCATTTGACAAATAAATTCTTTAAGAGGTTGTACCAGGTTACTTTGATGGCTCAGAATGGAGCCCACCCCTAAACACCTTGAGTCTCACACCCTTAACCACACCACCTTTAGGAATACACGTAGCCGGGTCTGTTAGGCTATGTTCTTTGCAGTTCTTTAGAGGTACAGCTGAAGCGCTCTCACGGACAGAGGAGCTCTTAGTCATACCTGATAGCGTTTTAGAGATGTGGTGGTCTGACTGATTTTAAGGTAGAATTTGGTAAGTTTTGAAAGGAGCCATTCAGTGTGGTTCTTTGCATACAGTAGAAGATTTGACTTAGTGGCTACTACTGTTTTACTGTGAAGCTGAGGCTCTGAAAGTGGATATTCTCAATTTTAGAAGAATTCTAAAGTTCCCTTCGTTTTACCACAGACTTCTCTATATTGTTGAAGAAGTAGCTGATTTCAGAGTTTTGGGAGCTGCTACTCTTTTTCTTACGAGATTTTCAACACAGTCTTGCAGTAAAATTGTGATCCAGGACATCATCTTTACCATCTTGATGCCCTCTCAAATATCCTTTGCTGAAGTATTTCATATTCTTTAGCACATCTGTAGAGTAGGTGGTTTGGGTTGGGTTTTTTTCTCCCTCTTTAGTATTTAACACTGCTGTGTTAGACTTCAGATCCTCAAAACTGTTGGTTGGTCTGAAGTAGGATTTCCAATTCCAGAGTCCTCTGCTACTTTGAATCACAGACAGCAGTGCATCAACAGGAAAGACAAGAGGATTTTTAGGATTACCATAGGCTAGAAGCACTGGATTTTTAAGGTGTCAGTAGCAGTGAATCCTTCCAGGATGCTGAGAGAAGAAATGCCCCTTTATTCTTCCTTGCCACCCCAAGCAAAAACACTTCCTCTCTTTCCTCTTTCAGGTCTCCCACAAGGATCTGAACTACCGTATTTTGCTAACCGTTGGGAGTGTTTACGGGAGTAGCTTTGTTTTAGTTCTATTTCAGTGTCCCAAGGATGCTCCCAAGACCAAATGTTCCCTGCAGTTGTTGTACACTAAGCTGTCTCTGTAATTGTTGGTGCAAACTGTATTTGAAGTTTTGTTAACATTGAATGAGTCCTTGTATGTTAAAATTGTCAACATCTTTATCTCTGCTCTACACAGATAGCATTTTCCATGGAAATGAAGAAGCTTTCTACTGTAGGTCTCAGACCAGTTTGGACAGGTGTCCAGTGGACTTCAGCTACCTGAATGGTAATGGACCCAATGGGAGCGTATGCAGTGCCCACAGCATGAACTCCCTCAATCGCTCACAGAACTTCATCCAGGCATCTCCAGTGTCCTCAAATCTGAGCATCCCTGGCAGCGACATCATGAGAGCAGACTATATCCCCAGCCACAGACATAGTGCAATCATAGTACCATCTTACCGGCCAACTCCAGATTATGAAACTGTCATGAGGCAAATGAAGAGAGGGGTGATCCAGATGGATAGCCAAAGTCAGTCTTTGAGGAATCTCAATATTGGAAACACACATGCTTATAACCAGACAGAAGACCTAGTTTACAGTCAGCCTGAGATTCGAGAGAGACATCCTTACACGATTACATACGGGCCCCAGGGTGGTGGCTATAACAAGCCTGTTGCCCCGTCTGACCAAATGAATCCTAACAATGCTGTGCAAAATAAGACAGCAGCCAGTGCCATATCCCACACTGTCAGCACACCAGAACTGGCTAACATGCAGCTGCAGAGCAGCCAGAGTTACAACACCGCTCACATGTTAAAGAACTATCTCTTCAGACCCCCACCTCCATACCCGCGCCCACGTCCTGCCACTAGCACGCCAGACCTGGCAAGCCACCGGCACAAGTATGTCAGTGGGAGCAGTCCTGACTTAGTCACCCGCAAAGTCCAGCTCTCAGTAAAGACCTTCCAAGAGGACAGCTCGCCGGTTGTCCGTCAGTCACTGCAGGAGGTCAGCGAGCCCCTCATGGCAGTGAAGCATCACGCAGCTGTGAACAAGCGCCATAGTTTGGAGGTCATCAGCAATATGGTACGGGGTATAGAAGCCATGGCATTAAAAACTTTAAACGCCCCTCTGCCGCGTAGGAACACTTTGCGGGAGCAGGTGCAGCCAGAAGAGTCGGTTCAGATGGGGCATGAGGTTCAGCAGGTTCCTCATTATCATCACAAAAAGACATTCTCTGATGCCACAATGCTGATACACAGCAGTGAAAGTGAAGAGGAGGAAGAAACCCAGGAATCTGTGTCGCAGATAACAGCCCTTCATGAGAACATGGAGTATAGTGCTCAGCTGCAAGCTGCCTTGGCTAGAATACCAAATAAACCTCCTCCAGAGTATCCTGGGCCTCGTAAAAGCGTCAGCAATGGAGCCCTGAGGCAGGACCATGTTAGCATTTCTGTGGCTGTAGCCAGGGCCAAGGCCATGAGGCCAGGGCCTTCCAAAGCCATTAGTGTGTCTCGAACTGATCAGATGGCAATAAATGGGTCTTCGCTTGGGCCCTCTATCTCAGAGCCTGACCTCACGAGTGTGAAGGAGAGGGTCAAGAAAGAACCTGTCAAGGAAAGGCCTGTGTCTGAAATGTTTTCTATTGAGGACAGCATTATAGAAAGAGAAATCATGATGAGGGTAAGTGCCTTCCTCTGTTCCAGTGGCTTCTTGGAAATTAGTAATCATACAGGTCAGCTTCCATACCAGAAAACCATTGGATCAGTAAACTGTGGGGAACAAGTGAGTGGGAAGATTTTGCTTTGCTTAGAGTTAGGCAATGTGATATTAAGTGCCACAATTTGGTTTTGTGGGTCTGTATGGCCACCAAAGGGGCTGATCCCATGTGCTGCTGTTGGGCTTGTCTGCTGTCTCCGCTGTGGTTATTCAGCTGCCAGCCAGAGCCACGCCTGATCCAGCTGGTGATGCCTCCACGCTGGCGGCAGTACTGCCAGCCCGAGGTGGGTGGCAGAGCTCGCAGCTGGGTGACGAGGAGGCTGGCCGCAAAGCCCCCCTCAACGCCTGCTCCCCTTCTGCCTACGCGGCTCTCTAGCCCCCATGGGTTTGAGGGCAGGATGAGTCTGAAATGTGTTTGCTGAGGTGGGCGGGAGATTGTGTTTCGGTGCTAGCATTTTATTCCTTCTTTGCAGGGATGTCAAGTTAAGTATCGCATAATATATAACACAATGGAAACTCTTGAGTCTTTCAAATGATCTCTTTGATTGCCTTTCCTGCCGCTGTATATAACATAGCTATCTGAATAAAGCACTGGTAGCTGTAGAATATGGATTGCTAGTTTTGCCAATAGCTAAATGAATGACCGGGTATCTAATTACAGAAGCAGCAGATGTAGAGGCTGGGTGGTTGAGGATCTGGATTGTTTGTTTTCAAAAATGTACTCAAGTATGAGAAATAGGGTCCTTTTAAACTTGCAATGAGTTTAGAATAAAAAGTATTTAAAGGCTTCAGTGCCGCTGCAAGCAATGGCAGAAATATCAGGGGTGCTTACCATTCAGTGACTTACGTATATGCTTGATGCAACGCTCTGGGAAGTGCAACTGCGCTTACAGAAAGCAAAGTGTGCCGTGGTGCTTTTGTTCAGAATTGAGGTCTCAAACAAAACCAATTCCTGAAACAAATTAATGAAGCATCTAAACAGTCCAGAGCAGAAAAGAGTTTGTAATGTACTAGATCAGTAGTTAGTATTTAAATCTACTGTATATTAAAAAAAAGTTCTAAACATATGTATAGTGCTTCTTGTTTGGTGATCCTTACACTCACATAATAGTTAGGAATCAAACCTGGGCCACTAAGTTCTGTTATGGAGACTGAATTTACTCCTTGCAGAATCTTTGAAGTTTAAACATAAAATAGATACTTGACTATAAAACACAGTCTTTCATGAATGAATACTGTAGACATTGGCGTAACAGCAAGCATAGATATGCTCTTTTTATATTCTGAGGGAAGAAAATGTATTGAGAAGCAGGAACCCAAAGGATTTTAGGATGGAAATGAAGGTAAGAAGAGAGCTTAGAGATGTTGTTTGAGTACTCTTCCTCTGAATAATCATTCAGATCAGCCTTTGGTCAAAAGGTGCTTGCTGTGGCTCCTGCTGTTGTTTTGAAAGTAAAGGGATGGTGCTAGCATTAAGCTTTTAAGGTGGTTTCACCCTAGATCAGCAGTCTTTAACACAGGCAGACCTTTCTTTTGTCATAGGAATCACATGTTATATTAATGGTAATTTGATGACCTTGATCTTTTAAACGTAGATTTTTCTATTTTACGTTGCAAACAGTAATAATACTACAATCTCCAAACAAATGAAAAATACTTGCCTTTTCCTGCTTTCTGTAAGTAAGAAAAGAAAGCACAGTCGTTTTGGATTTTTTTTTTGCTTTTTTGTTTGTTTTCTACTTGGTACTCTGGAGGAACCCAGTGGTGAGGAAAAACTCTCAGGCTTTTGAAAAATCAAGTCATTTACATATGTCTGAGGGCATTCAGGTTCAGTAGTGCGTTTCCAGGAGCTGAGCTTGGCCTGTGTGGTGACCACAGCTTCCATATGCATGCTGAGAACCAGGCTTCCCTTGTGCTCATCTCTCCTTCCAAATCCAGCAGAAAGAACTGTTAAGAAAATGGAATAAAATATCTATAATTTGGCTCCTAGAGGTGGTCTGTCTTCTTGCTTGATGTTAACAGCTCCCAGTGGCATAAGGAGGACAGCAGGATGAATTCAAAATTCATACTTGGGTTCTCTGTGTTGCAGAATACTATGATGCATGAATACGATAAACGATATCCCTCCCTGGCTGCTGTTATGTTTGGTTTCTGGGATTTGTGAGCTGAGTTTTTAGTGTGAAATATATCATGGGTGCTATTTGAATCACCATAATAGCTGAGTGTATCAGAAGACTTCTCATTTTAGGTATTACCATCACAGAAGAGAAACAACTGTCCTGTGTTTTACTGTTTGTTGTAATAGATTGAAGTTATTGCTTTATAAAAGATGCCCCAGGTATCTTGGCTATGGTAGCACTGCTTTAACGTAACAGGGTGATGCTTTGTGTGTCCTACGTTCAGAATAATGTTTGCAGAAAAATGCTTGAGATTGTATTTGTATGTCTTTTGATGGCATGTAAACTGTATTATATGCTGGGATTGCTTCTTTGAAATTAAAATTCTGTGCTCATGTAGGAGCAGGCCTTTGAGGAATAACAGGAAGAATAGAGGTTGTATTTGAATTTACGATGCTAATGGTGATCATCTGCATTCCTTGGCCAGAGAGTTGCAGATTTTGGAGATTAAAAAAACATTCCAGCATTTTACTGGCATTATAAATAATCACACAGAGATGAAAACGTGCCTTTTCTTGCCAAAAGAATCTAGAAAAGCAGAAGATGGCAGGCCTGGAGGCCCAGAAGAGGCCCTTGATGTTGGCAGCACTGAACGGACTCTCAGTTGCTAGGGTTCCAGTGCCAGAGGACAGCCAGGATGAAGTCGCCAAGGTGCCAATGGATGAGAGGGTAAGATGGAGGCTCATGAAATGTTGCTTGTTCCCTTTGTTCCCAGCAGCATGAAGTTTCTAAAATATTTAAAATTTGATCTAAAAGTGAAAAAAATTCTTTCAAGTTTTCAGAGCCATTAATGGAAAAGGTTTGTGGTTAACACTGGTGTGTCTTTGGATGCTCACAAAGTGTTAAGTCTTGGATGTTTACTGAAGTCAGTGAAAATCAACCCTGTTCAATGTCACACAAATATAACATGTTGCACATTTTTCACTTGATCAGGCAGTCTTTCTACAGTGATCATCTGTAGATACCATCTTTCATGTTAACTGAATGGCTTAATTGTATCAGAACATCTCTAACAGGATTAAGTTTAAAAAAAACCAACCAAACAAACAAAAAACTTGTTTGCCTCCTGATGTTTGTGCGTGCGGGTGTGCGCATGTATATGGAATTTCAGAAACTAAAAACAGTTACTGCCGTTAAGATTTGAGAGGTGTATTTGCAAAGAATCTTTCTGGATAGAAATTTGCAGCCTTGTGTTGTCTGGTATGCAGATGACAGAACTTAACCTCCACTTGTACGTATGTGGGATTTTGTTCAACCACAGAAATCACATGCGTGCAAGTTAGGAAGTATTTTGAAAATGTGGACCACATCACACTTCTCATAGTGTAATCTTCTTCCTAAAAAGATACTCGTAAAAATATTGTAAATTTATCTGTTGTGGTGAAATCACATATAAATTCATACTGAACCAGGATTGTATTTAGAATGGGTTTGCTTTTTATAGTATCAGTCTTAAAAAAATGTGGAGGTGGAATGTAAAAATGTAAAATTTGCTTGTGGTTCCATTCAGTAGAAATAAGAGTGTGCCGTGCTTCCTTAGATAGGTAACTGCAACTGAAAATAGAAGGAAGTGAGAGAATGCTATGGCTATATATTGAAAGTCAAAGAATTGATGGACGGATCTAGTGGTAAACGTCCTTCCAGGAGGAGTTAATAGATTGGTGGTGTTTTTTGTTAAATCTTAGTGCAAAATCTTGAAGAGGAAGTTGGAAGAGGGGATGGTGTTTACAGAATACGAGCAGATTCCAAAGAAAAAGGCAGATGGGGTCTTCACCACTGCTGCCTTGCCTGAAAACACTGAGCGCAACCGCATCAGGGAGGTCGTTCCTTATGAGGAGAACCGAGTAGAGCTGGTGCCGACCAAAGAAAATAATACAGGCTACATCAATGCATCACACGTAAAGGTAAAAGCTTTCTTGAACTTTGCTTTGCAAATGAAGGTATGTTAAAGCTTTGTTTGCATTTCTGGGTGCACAGCAGCATTTTCTGTAACTGTGGAAATTCTGAAAAGGCAGCTTAGTCAGAATGCATCATTGCACCTTTGCGTCAGCACGGGCATCTCAACCAACACGCAAGAGTTGATTTATTTGCTAGAGACTGGGAAGTCATTTTAGAGAGGCATCCTTAGTTCTTTATGCCTGCCTCTGCCAGCTGGCTGTGGAATGTCTCCACTGGTTAATATAGAAAGAGATGCCATGTTTCTTTAAACCTCATGAAAATGCGTTAGATCAGCCCCAATGCCTCCATGTAATACAGCTGTCATGACCCTGTACCTGAAGGAAAGAGCAGCTAAGTGCAGGGCAAGGAGATGTTACTCCTAGAGAGGAATAGATTCAGAGTTTTCACCAGTGGAAGTTTTCAAGAGAGACAGACAGCTGCAGGCAAACTTTGTCCGCTCGGTCAGTACATGTTCTGATTTATCAGTCCCAGTAGCCTTGTGAGCCGCTGGGGGACTACAACAACCCATGCAGAATGAGACCCTGCAACTGACTGACTGCAGCCTGAAAGAAATACTGCACAAGGCTTGACTGAAATATTTTTTCCATTTACTAGCATATAGAATACGACTTTTAAAAATCAAGGATGTAGCTCTATGTATGCAGTTCCGTGTCCAAAGAAAAAGTATACAGTTATGAGTAATGCCTGTTTGCATAAATATTGCAATTATATATATAAAAAACATATTTCTTCCTTTCATCATGAGGGTTGAGCAAATTTATTTATTTATTTACTTTTAATTGTTAAAGTATGTGTTGATAAAGAGGGCACCTTACTAATGAGATCCCTGTGTGTCTGATTGGATACTGCACTGGACTTCTGTGTTTAAAAATAATTTTTTATCAAGATACTTCAGATTTCTTCTTGTTAATTCAATGTAGAAATAATTTAAGATATGATCTGATTCTTACTTACAAATATGACTAGTTTTAACAGTGAACTATCCTGCACTGGCTGTGGATGCTTGTTTTTCTTCCAGTATTATTTGCAAAGTCCTTTGTCAGCCTTTACTCCACCCTGAGAGAAGTAACAGCACTCCTCTCCCTCAGATGGCAGATTCTCTTTTTGTCAGAGAGGGCTGTCTGCTTTTTCTCATAGTCAAATCCCAAATTAAAAAGAAATAATTCAAAAATAATAAATAACACATCCTGTTAAATTAATGTTTTCTTGGAGTAAAAGCATTTAAAAGTTTAAGGAGACTTGCTGGTCTCCTTGGATGTGATTTACAGTGTTAAGTCCTGTTGATTCAAAACAATTTCTGAACCAGGATC
>VZTV01051597.1:0-28693 GCA_013400875.1 Anhinga rufa
GCATTTGTTGAGATGCTGTGTATCTGATCAGAGCTCTTGTGGATGGGAAGTGATGGTGACACGGTCAAATATCTTCATAGAAGACAAAACCAGCTTTTGGAGGGGGAGATGATTGTTCTCTAATGACTTCATACTAGTTCATACCAGAGAGTGAGAAGTCAAAGTTTCCATTTTCTGCTGCCAAGACCTTCAATCACCCCCACCACACCTCACCCCCCAAATAGGGCTATATATGATCATGGAAAGTTTGCCTGTTGATGTAAATTCTAGGATGGTGGGAAGACATTTATCCTTTGCTGAAAGGTAGGGAGAAATTTAGGGTTTTTTTTTGAAGCCTGACAAAATTTAAAATCCAGATTGCATTGTGAGGAGTGTAAAAACTCTACTCTCAGTAATGGATTTAGCCAAGCTACAGCCTTTGCTATGGAAGGTCAAATCTTTCACTCTGAAGTCTTTCAGACTCTGAACCCAGTTTGCATATTGAGCTCACAGAACTATTTTCAACTACCAAGGGCATCTGAGCATGAAGAACACATTTCTTGATGTCTTTAGTTACAAATTGGCACGCAGATGGGCTGCAGTAGCATGATGGGGAGGGGGCTCACATCTTAAATCCGCTCTGTTTATTACCCAGGAAGTTTTGATCAAGTTTATGGTGTTAAAGACTCCAACATATCAACTCCATTGAAGAACAGGACAAGCTATTGTAAATATGAACCATCAAAGCATTAGCCATTTCAATGAAATGAAGCAAATCAATTGTTTTCTATAAAGGTGCCTTTCAGATCTCCTTTTTCAGGTTCTGAGATCCCTTATCAAGTTCAGCATTATTAAATGTTGGACTATGGACTGCAAGAGTAATTTTTTAGGACTTCTAAAGGGTCACTTTGCTGCTAAGATGCTTGTCTTTGCATTTATTTTACTTGACCTAAACAGTTACTCACACACACACAAATGTACATAAAAGAGAATTAATTTTGTTGCATATAATACTTGCTTGAGCCTTAACCTAGTAAAGTATTTGAGGACTTCAGGAAAATCAAAGATGTGTTCAAATGCTTTCATAAGATGGGATTAATGTTTCTAGTGACGTGCATCCATTATAATGATCTGGTTAGGATTCTTACCATTTATCTGCAAGAAAAAAATTACTGTCTGCAGTGGGGAAATATAAAACATTTTCTCTGCAGTGCACCATATGCTCACCTTCATAGACAGCTACATCTCCAGATCAGTGGGGTGGTTTCCTTTTTTGGGGTGTCCATCATCTTCTGGAGAGATGCTGCAGAAATGCTGTGCTTATGTTATGCATGTTGGGGCATACCGATTGTGTGTACAAGTATTCAAAGAATGGAGAATACTCCATTTCTTCTGCCCTTTCTCTGCTCAGGGTAACGGCGTTAAAGATTGAAGTTTTTTTTATGTTGGATATGTAGCTTTTGTCCTAGTAATTTTAGGTAATTTCTGCACAAGAAATTTCCAGTGAAATGTAGGAATTCTTTAACTTCAAGCATGAGACGTCCATCTCAAAGCACATGCTTAAATATCAGTAGAAGATTAAATGCCTTCATAGACTGGGGTCAGTGTTTCCAGTCTAGCTAGCCTTTCCAGTATGCCTGTAATCAAACATGCCTGACATTACTTTAACATATGCTTTCTTTAACATGCCAGAGCACTGAGCTGCCATGTTTCAAAGAAACAAGAGCCTAGAATGAATTATCTTCTTCCAGTAAAAAGTAGAATTTCCTCTCCAAAATTTCAGTGGCTTGAGCTCCATTATGCCTAATATACTTTCCAACACCAGTGACAGGTTTCAGATCTAGTATTTGTGATGCTTAAGAGCTAAAAACATATGATTTATACCTCTGGAAAGACCGTATTTCTAGCTTTCTAATGGGACAAACAGAAGTTGCACCTAGCCCAGAATGGCCAGAGTCACTGCAGCTTAAAGCTATGATGTGCATTTAAACACAAAAGTTATTTCAGGTCATTTTAAAACATGATTTTAAATAAGTATTGCATCTTTACCAGTCTAAAACTGAACCTGGTAACAATTTAGTAAGATGGATTTTTTTGGACAGAATATCTATGATATCATACATGCCTACTTTCCAAAGCATGCAGTAAAACAGAGCTTACTGTAAATTGCTTGATTGCTTTACTTTCTTCCCAGACTCAGCTCAGTGGAGTAACAATGCTACAAAATTGGTGAGGGAGACCTTTCTTGTGCCTCAGTGACTGAATAATTGCAATTTTTACACTTTCATGTGAACCTAATCCTGCTCTCCAAACTGGTCATCCTATCAACCTGGAGGAATCAGTCAGGATGAAGGGTAAGAAGGGTCTGTTTTCTCTGAGGTTTGTTTTTTTTTTTGAGCAAAACCATCTTTGAAAGAGGACATTCTCTTCCACAGACTTTTAAACTGTGTACTTGAATAGTGAACATTTCTCTGAAAGAGGTAATGGTAATGCTATTCTGACATAAACGTAAATCTACTTTTTCCTACAAATTAAAGCTTCAAAGATTATGAATGTATTCTTGCTGAATACCAATATCTCCTTATTCTTCCTCCACATTTTTTCTTTCTCTTTACAACTCCCTAAATTATAAGGGAATTAAAAGTCCATTAGATAGTATACATTAACATATGCTATTATGATTCTAGCTAGTGAGCGTGGGCAGAAGATTCTGTGTGATATGATTTTTCCATTATTGTGCTTTGAAGGCAAAACATAAAATTTTTTAATATGTCTTGCTATTTAAAAAAAAGTACTAAACTTCTAAGCTATGGCACATGACCTAAAATAGGTAAAGAAAATATTTATTTCTAAAATATGCTCCACATGAATTGCTATGTTGAAAAAGCCTGGTTCATCCCATGCAGTGTCATGACTACAGTATCAGGTATTTCCAGACCATGCTGAAGAAGCCTTTCATAGGTGTCTATGGAATACCCTCTCCCAAGCAAGTCTCGCTCCTTTTTTTTAAGCGGACATAGTTGCCACAGGTTTTAAACCAAAAATACCGATTTTTTAATTGCATTGCTTTTACATCCTATTTGCCTTGAGCCTGCCAGATAAGGTTCTAGGAGCAAGTGGCTACAGCCTGTGTATTTTTATGTCCTTGACCAAGTTGGTTACCCTTGCTATATCCTAATTTCACCACATATACCTTATGTGATGGAAATCAGACATTATATTTAAAAATTGTAAAGTGCTCAGAGAGGCTTTGTCAAATTTGCAATGTGTTTAATTGGAAACTACTACAGCTGTGCAAAATATTTTATGTACTAATGCTATGTTTTCTACCAGTTTGAAAGATTTTTCTCATTGTACTACCATATATTTAGTGGGAGATACCAGATATAAATCTTAACAGTCAAAGAAATTTACTTACAGTTGCCTTTTCTACTATTATTGATAGCAGATTTATATCTGTGACCAGGGAAGTAGTCATCTGAATGCAGTCATGGATGATTTTAAATTAAACGTAAAGTTTAAGAAAATTCTGGCTAAATGTCATCAAGATCCATCATACCAAGCTGTCTGAGAGGGTAAAGGGCATGCTGTGAGCTAGATGAAGGGCAAAAGCAGAGCCAGAGCCAACACTCTCAGGCACTATGGTACAGGTGCTTGGGAACAGCCAGAGGAGCCATCCGGGAAGAAATGGGAGTCTGTCGCTCTGAAGTAAGGGGGTGGTTGAGAGCAGGGGGGTTGAGAGGTTGCGTGACTAACTCCTTCCCCGCCTTTCCCTGTCTGGACTCCAGGCTGCTGCTGCTCTTGCCTGAGCCCTTGCACGCTCCCTAATCTCTGCCTACCAGCAGCTCTGTGTGCATCTACTCCCCTGCTCCATCCCCTCCAACCATTTCCAGACATCCAGTGTTGTGGGGTCCTGAGCAGAGGGTAGATTTTTTTTTTTCCTCCCCAGAATCCAGCTCAAATTTACAGCTCTTGTTTCTGTATTAACCATAAAAGGTAAAGAATATATTTGACAATGTTTAAATGTGAATCAAAATTTAATATATGGAAGACAGGGAATATTTATAACCATATTGTTTGTATTTTGGGATAAAAATAGCCTTTTCATGAAAAACGCAGTATTGACCTGAATTCCATTGTTTCCCCTGCAACACATACGTTAAGCAGCCCTAAGTGGATAATGGGAAAGAACAATAATAAGGATAACAATAGGTTACAGAAACAATTAGGAAAGGAATAACACATGACAGGTAATCCAGTCATAAATTTATAGGCATGCTGCTCTCTCCTCAGGAGCCCTGTGAGACACAGGGCCAAAGGCCAAATACATTCCCAAGGAATGTGTACTGAATCACACGCCTGCAGACTGCATGTTATTATTAGAATTGTAAAATGTTATTGCTGATTTTTATATATCACACTGTGTGGTTAATTTAAAAATGTGGCTAGGCAATTTATTGTGTGTATGGGATGTCTATTTCCAATACAATTTCCTTTGATTATTTTAAAATGTGTTGTTAGATTTAATTCTTTTTAAATGTATTTTTAAACCACAGGAGGACTGTCAATGAGGCTTAAAAAGCTCTTGGTACCTCAGCTTTGTTCAGGCATTTTGGCTTTACTCTAATCCACTGAACAGTAAATGTTTGTTTTCAAGCTTATTTTCCCCAACCCAGCAGCCTTTCTTTTAAATTCAACCAGTGCAGTACCAGTTAAGGAAATGGAGTAAAAACAATGTAAAAATAGCAGTGGGGCAATGAGCTGGCACACGGAGCCGTGCCGTGCCTGCGCTTACAGACACGCTGCTTACCCCTTAGCCCATCTCACCTGCACCAGCTGAAAGGAGCCCCGGGTTTTAAACTTCATACTGGGATACTTAGATTTCCTTTTGAATGTTGTTGGCAAATGAGAAGTAGGCAAATACATTTCATGCTACCTAGGGCCAGTAATGAAAGCTTTCAATGTCCAGAAAATGGAGTTTTGCAGTATTTTCAGGGAGGCCACCTTTGAATTGCTGCAGGATGTCTGCATCTGAAAGATTTTAACAAAGCAGAAAAGCTGTTTCAGATTACTAAAAGAAGCAGCTCTGATGAATTACTTAAAATATCCCTCCCTAAAAAGTAAGACCAGCCCTCCTTCTGCTGTTCTAGGGAGTAATTATGAAATATAATAAAATAGCTGTAATATACTGGTTTTGTTATTTCAAACAGTGAAATGAAATAAACTGAAGTCCAGGGAAAAGGCTTCATGTTCCTCTGCTTTGCACCTATGTAAATCAGGAGAAACCTTGCTAGTTGTAGTGCAGAAGAGTTAGTTTCAGAGTGTCTGGTGTTTCTCTGAGAGAAAAAGCTCCACTTTCCCGGTTCCTGCAGGTCCATGCTCTTCTGCTCACTTATCCACCCTTGGTAGCCAGTGCTCTAAATCCCAAATCACAAGAACTTTTGTGTTTGAGTTTTTTAAAGAAAGTTCAAATAATTAAAGGAACTGATAAAGGTGTGTAGGGTGATTTAGGGAGGGGAAGAATTTAAGATCTAAATATTAAAAAGAACTTCACTTGACCTGAACCTGCAGGTACTGAGCAGTAGGTGGACCCATTTATGGACACCCCCAACATTTGAAATCTTATGTACTGTAAAAAGCATTTGAGCTGAATATTGATAGTCATCTTCTTTCTCACTCATTCCTCTTCTTTACTCTCCTATGCATCAGTGCACCACACTGTTAACATATCTTGTTAATAAAATACCAGTTTCAGTTTAGAATTTTCAGATTCTCCCTCTACTTTATCTCCTTTAAATTTCTCTCCTTTCCAAGCATCTACTTTATCCTTGGGAGCATGGGGCACAGACACAACCTAGAAAATACAATTATGGTATAATTTTGAGGTGTTCCTCATATGTTATATGGATTACTAATTATTCAGCTAAAACCAGTTCCAGAGGAAAATCTAGCATCTATTCCCTTTTAGAGAGGTCCCACTTGATTTTAAGCACTTAAGACTGTGTAAAGTGCAGTTGATGCAGTGTAGGTACTTCTAAGGTGAAAGACTTCTAAAAATGCACCCAATCCCTCTTTGTCATATACCAGCTTTCAGTTAAGTCTGTGTTGTGATAACCTGGTATAAGGATTTCTATTAACAAAACACTTCAGCTTTAAGAGTTGTCCTGGTGGCTTTGTGGGAAGTAAATCAGGTCATATTTGCCTTCAGGGGAGGGATGGGTGCTATCAAAGCTCCATCTGTAACTGTTTTCCATGGCAATTTTTGCTTTACCTCCAGAGTTGAAAGGTAAAAGTCCTCATTGCATAAGTCACATTGAATAAATTATGGTTTTCAAAAGCTCCCAAGTAAAGTGGCTATATTTTAACGTACTCAGATACCAATAGTCTTTTCACTGACACCTGTGGAAACCTGGATGTGTTTAGGGGTGTTCGGAGCTGGGGCCTTCAGCAAAGCTCTGATAGTTCACCCAAACAGTCCCTTTAGACTTGGAGCAAGATGTTGGGTTTGTGTGTAAATTAAGACCAGCCATCAGGAGCTCTCATTTCCTAGCCCTGTTCTCATGCTCATAGCAAAATGAAGCCTTGAAATAATATTCTACAGCATACGTAGAAGCCATTGGGAGGGACATTTTGGTGAACGCTGGTTCTCTCTTTTACTTTCAGACTCTCAGTATGCTGTAAAGCGTATTGCGAAGCCTTGACGTTCTGCAGAAATGAAATACTTTTTGACAGCTGCTGTTGATGGTAAAACACTTTGTCCCTTGGCAGCAGTAGCAAAATGTTTTCAATGTGAATGGTTCTGAAATTGGAGGGGTAACACAGACCACTGAACAGTTTTGTTTAAAGGTTGTTTGCACAATTTGGGAAGGAGTCCTTTTATACAGAGAACATAATTCACTGTAGAAACACAGTAATTTTTCAAAACAAGATGTAGGGTATTAAATGGTTAAGACTAAGTAGGTGGGCAGCTAAAGTATCTGCCACTTCTAAGAGCAAAAATAGCATGTACCTTATTAAAAGCAGCCTGATAGGGTCAGTAGCCCAGTCTCAGAATACCACCCAAGAACAATTTCAATTTTAATAGCTTTTACTATGTATTTCATAAGCGTGCCCATTGAAATTGAGTCATCAAAGCCTCCCAGTTCCTCCAAGACAGATTTTAGCCCGAGAGCTTGGAGTAATTATCCCACTGGATGTTAGCCTGTGTAGCTATTTCAACCTCGTTCATCATTTCAAACAGCTACATACTCTGCCTGCTAATTTCATCAGATGGATTAGCCTCTCTTACTTGTCTATCTTTTTTTTTTTATTTCTGGGGGGTGAAATATTGCCTTCTTCCCCTGTTTTAATAAGCTGAGCAGGCATGCACCACTGCACCGCTTCTGCCTCCTATTTCTTTCAGCTCAGAGAATGATCTTCTGGGGGAAGAGCTGGGAGTAAATGTGAAGGTGAAAACTTGGCCATTTTTACCTGCAGGCTGGAACCAGCTGTTTTCAACCCAAGTCTAAAAATACAGTCTTGAGCCTATATGAGTTTATCTGCCTCTCTATTTGCAGTGTATGCAGAGCAGGCCTACTTTTCTGCGTATCTTCCCTTTCTTTTACACCGTGTGTCAGTGGCGTTCCTGCGCGGTGCATGATACTGTATCTCTGCTAACGCACATCGTGGAACAGCTGCCTCGGTGACAGGGAAGCATCAAGCCCACCAGGTTGTTTGTTACATCTAATATTTAGAACTAAAAGTACATATGAATAAAAAGAGAGTAATGTGCATGTTACAAATCTTGTGTGAAAGTACTAGAAGAAATTCACATTCTTATATGTCATCCTGTGACAAGAAACATCCTTAACTTATCCCAAAATGTGCTTTTTATAGTTCTCCTCAAGAGCAGAAATAAAGTGGATCTAAGGCTAGATGATTGAGTGGAGTGAATGGAGGTCTTTTTCCACTTACTGATACAGCATTTCTTTAAATATCTCACAGATGTAGGCTCTGGTGAGCATCCAGTTGGTACCTCTGATACAATGTAGCTGGCACTTTATTTGTTGCCTCAATTCTGCACTGATGCACTTAGAAATATGTGGGTTTAGGTAAACAAAAAATACTGACAAGGAGATTTTTCACGTGCTTCTAACAGTGCGAACTGTCTTGCTGAATCTGGGACTCAGAGTGCACCCTGTGGCATCCCGATCTGCATTTGGCAGCATGCTGTGACAGCGCTACTTTTAGTTTGGCAAGTAGCTTATTTTTGCATCTGGGTATTGCTGTTGAATAGCTGAATGGCCTCAGCCTTTAGGAGGAGCTGGCTTTCTCCCTGGCTCCTCAGCACCCTCAGGGACGGCAACGTTGGCCTTTGGGGAAGAAACAGCAGGCTGCACCTCAAGGCACATCCTGGCCACAGAGTTGGAGCCAAGCACATTCAAGGGAACCTGTCTGCCTGCTTGGGTGTGCTTCAGCACAGCTGCTGACAAGCTGGGAAATGGGGTGAAGCTTATCTGGGTACACGTTGGGGGAATAGCAATGGGGTAGAGGACATTTGCCATGGGAGATACTGTGCATCGTGGATCTATGAGCACACCCAGGGCTAATGTAATCATGGGGAAAAAGCTTCATTAGATAATTGTCCATGATCTTCTTTGCAGACTAAGTAAATCTATGGTTAGTTTGGTGGAGGCTGCTAGGAAAAGATCCTTCCTGGATTGTCTGAGTAGCTAGATAAGAGCCAGATCATTTCAAAATGACCTTGGTGTTAGGACACATTGATATTTTAGGCAATGTTCTTTTAATTTTTGCAAATTTGTAACATTAGTTATGGTTCAGTACCAGTATCAAGATCATTAGTATTAAGTCAAATACTTTTGGATTCACAGGGCAGTAATTGCAGTAGATTTTCTAACTATTTATCGGTAAGTTTTATTTCTACCTTGCCACCATCTCAGAGTCCTTCGGCCAAATCTTGTCTTCGCTACACGCAGAAACATTCCACTGTTCTTCATTTCTTCTCCTCAGCCATGGAAGCCACACCTGTGTCCTCCCTGATTTCATTGACTGAAAAAGCCAGTCTCCTAGAAAAGCTGCCATTTACATGGAAGTTCTTCAGATGGCATGGAAGTGACGTAGACCACACTTGACCAGCCAAACTTCACACCTGGTATTTAAAATATTTAACCTGGCCATTTCCAAAAAAGAACTAGGGAACAGCAGTTACTAAAAGACGTCAGTCTTGTAACAATTGCAAAAACCCCACTTTTTTCTCAAGACAGAAAATAGTAAGTATTAAGCATCAGTTGTTTTCAACTCATTGTTATTTATTAATAGCAACTCACAGAGGAGTTTTCAAGAAATGACCATCAACCAAAAGAGCTATACAGCCCTTAACAGATAAATTGATATAAAGGCAACTCAAATTCGGTGTAAAATTATTTTTTGGTATCTGTAGCATCTATCTGATTTTCATGAGACAGAACTTTCTGTATCATCTTCCACAAAAGTAACAAAAAAATATGAGCCTGCAACCTGTATAAACAAAGAAAAATACGTCAAAATGTAATGGAGAGGATGGAGCTCCTCTAGTGCTGTTGATTGCTGAAAATAGAGATCCTGTTAGGAATGGCTTCCTATTCTTTAATTCTTTCCCTCCCCCCACCCAGCCCCTCAACCCAACTGAGGCTATTACACACATGAGGACACACATCTTCAATCATTTCATATCCTCCCCAGCACTCTACAAGCCGTACTTCACCCTCTTGCCTTTCAGCACCATGTATAAACAGCACACATATTCCCTCAGGACAGTGCACAACTCTGTTTCCTCTCTCAACAAGAATCACACGTAGCAGCTGCATGCTACAAGCCATGGGCAGAGTCAAGGTCGCGAGTGTGTCCTTAGGACCACTTCCTTTTGTTCCTCACTGATAATTTTCCATTTGGACTTGGCTGGGTATTACTGTGGTGGCTACTCTCCAGCAGAGTGGAGTTGTTATTTGGAGAAAAATCCAAAGGAAAAGGAATTTTATATATTTTTCTCTAATTCAAATATTGTGTTCATTTTACTACTTTGCAATGACTGATTTTTCTTCTGAAATTAAAATCACACTCTGAATAACTACACCTGTTACATGGTTATAAGTAAAAAGAGTCTCTTGCTTGCTTCCTATGATGTCCAGTGTGCATAAGCCTTATATTATGCTACTTCAAAGATTATGCTGGAAGCCATATATTCAAAGGATCGGTAAGGTAAATATACTCCTGATTTTTCTTTGTGAGCTAAAGTAGTTCTAATGAATGTCATGGCCAAATGACACTCCCTTGAGTTAGGTCCTGGGCAAGTTTCTCTGTCAAGTATTACTAACATATTTCAGTAATTTGTCATAGCCCTATGAAATGGATTATATTGGCCTTTTAAGAGCAAGATTTGCCCCTAGCACTGTTCCATTAGTTTTGAAGTAAAACATTATAGCTTATTTCCCAAAGACTATAGGAAAATGTAGCATTTAGTGCTGCCTAGGATGTCAGGGAGGCTGTTCGGTGATCTAAGTAGACTACTTTTTTTACAGCAAGGGAGGCCTGTTTTGTGAATGTCTCTGGTAAAAAGGGAAGCTTGGAAAAGCTCTTGCTTCAACTCTGCTCAGAAAAAGGACTGGAGAAGGAACCCAGGAGCTACTTTATAAAATGACCCTACAGGTGTTGAGATGGTCTGATGAACAACCAGAGGAAAGTAAGGAACCCCCGTGAAGTTTTTGTCCTTATTATCAAAGGACTTCGGCTGTTTCAAACTTAGGAGCCAGGTTTTCTGAAGTAACTGATGGTAACATGTTGTTAGGACAGAAGCATAGTGCAGAGAGAGGCCTCAGGTACCTGGGCATTGTATTAAAGCTCTGAGGTGCATGTCAGAGCCATTTGCTCTCAATCCTGAGCAATGACTATGGGGAGAGACCAGAAATGGCTTCTGGCTGCTGCTGCAGGGCACTGAAGCTGTGTCACTTGGAACAAATGCTTTTTCTGCGGGTCTACAGGTAAGAGGCCCTTAAATTCAGTTGAAAGCTTTCCTTCATTTGATAAGCAAGGTTTGGTAAACTTTGCCAATAAGCATTTTCTGTTTTGGGAATGTAAAAGAGGAGGTAAGCAGGGTGATGGCACATGCCTATGACAGGCAGACAAAAAGTGTGTCAACATCTTGCTACCAGTAGCCAGCTGGCTGCAGGTCCTTGTTTAAAGAGCTTGTAGTGTAGCAGACCTCCACCTTTGTATACCCATATTTTGGACAAAGAAAAAACTCTCAGGAAAGACTGCAAAGGATGAGCAAAAGAGAAACTACGTGTGAGACAGGATGGCAAGCTACCAAACACTTTAACAAGGTATTTTCAAACTGAACTATTAATTTAAAACTAATTAATTCAGCCTAGTTGTCAATTTTAGGCTACGGCCCCTTTTCTGAAAGAGTTATTGTTTGCTTGTGTTTTAACATGTGGTAAAGCCAAACAAAAGTGACCTTTCTCCTATCATATAGAATAACCGAAAAAATCAGGAGAAATGCATGACACCCAAGTAGCCTCAACAGTTGGTACACTGTAGCTGTCAGCACGAAATCAAGTGCAAAATTGCCAGATTTGGAGTCCTTCCTAAAATTGTTTGCTCTGTCAAGTGGAAGTAAAGGACATTGACCAGAAAAACGACACAAGACATTTCCAGAGGCAATCTTTGCAGAAACTCCATTTCACCTATACAAGAACTGTATCCTTCATCAGCACACTGAGTTGCCAGTTTAGGAAAGACTTGTCACTATCTCTGCCTCACAACCTGCACAGAAATCTAGTAAAAATCAGAAGAAAAGACCTGGTAGTTTTCTTTTCAAATGGATACAGTTTGGTGTTCCCAAAAAGAAGAGAGAGAGTGTCCTAAGAACTTTCTACTGTCATAAACAGTAAAATTTGTAATAGTAACTTGCTATTATCTGAGCAAAATCTTGAAGCTATTTCACAAGGGATGAAAGGACTTGCACCCTCTTGCTTCCAGTGGAAGGATTTAAAGAATGATAAGTATTAGCACTACCGTCCTCTAAATAAGTATTTGTGTGAGATACATTTTGACATTGTTCTCTGTAAAAAAGTGTCTCATATTTGGTTTTGCTTGACGTGGACTAAAACTTAGGCAACAACTTGTTCCAGGAGGAATGTATTGTAGATATCTTTTAAAGTAAGAAGGAATGGCAAATAGGGAAGATAATTTTCCTCAGAATAAGTTATTAGTCATGAAAAAAATGGGCCTTTGCAATACTTTTTATTTAGAAATAATAAAATATTCTGTCTTTCAAAGGGATGCTATGGTGTTCTCTTTCTGATTTTTCTGCTATAATTTCTGTAATCATGACAAATACACTTTTGCCACCCAAATAATTGTACTGAATCAAAGGTAGTGCATCCTTTACGAGTATGTACACCAGGAGTTATCTTGACCCAAGAAGACATTAATGACTCCAGTCAAAGAATATAAAGTTTTGGAGAAGTAGAGGTGATACAGCAAGATCATTCACATTTCCTGCATACTAATTAGAGAGTAAGCCACGCTGCAATGTTATTACAGACTTTAACGAAGTAAGCTCCCAGAAATGGTTTACTCTTTCATCTTCATGTTGATACTAAGTTATATTTGAAAAACTAATAGATTGTCCATGTCCTCCCCAAAGTGTTTGATTTAAAGTTCAAGCTTTTTAAAGTACTATATATTGCCATTAGGATAAAATATGGGATAGTACTATCTCCTGGACACCATATTTTTAAGAATATGCTTCATGCCTCATTTACCAGAAATGTATTGAGATTTTCCTGAGCCAACATTCAAAGAATAACTTACATTTTTCATAGCGAAATGTCGTGTTTTTGTCTTTTCTTTTTAATTCCTTTGCTGCCCTGAACTGCTATTTGAATTACTCTTTTTTTTGTTTACCATCTGAAGCCCAAATAGAATATATTTGTGTACTGCACATAAAACATATGTGTAAGAAGTTATTAGATTTTTCAAAGATAATATAGTGTCATAGAATGTATAAAAGCAAAAGAAAGTTGAACTGAATAATGTAGTATGCAGCAATTATCAATTACAAACACGCACACATATAAACACATAAAAGGTGCGGAGACAACTGCTTGGTCCAGTGTCATTGTGGAGTGGGACAAGTATTAGTTGGTCAGAGATTGTGAGTTTCCAGATATTACTTGGTGGCAGTTGGCTCTTAGAAAGCTCTTGATTCCTGAAAACTGACAAGGGAGGCAGCAAGCAAAGCACAGTTATGGTGCGTGATGCCAGAGTGGCGGCTGCCTCGAACAGGGGGATGATTCCTGCTGGGCTGTCATTTCTCAGCTCTGTGTAGTCAACTCACTTGAGAAAGCGTGCTGTTCTTCTCCAAGTAGTGTATTAGGCACCTGCAGCCTCACACAAGATCTGTACTAATCAGGCTGAGATATTACTGTTTAATTTGAAAAGAAGAGGGTGTGTGGAGGAAGCATTTTAATTGAAGCAAAAATAAATTCTACCAGAAGTCATATATTGTCAATGTCTCAGTACTGACTGATGTAAGTGGTTGCATTCTCCCTGCATGAACTTCACTCTAAAGGTCTGTCTCCCAGGCTGGTTAAAAAGTCTTGCAGAGGCTGCCACAAGCTGTCTGTGTTCAGAAGATCATCACCACAGAATGGCAGAACTTGTTGTGTGCTTAGTCCCTTGTACTCTCGGTGCATATGCTGTTTGAAATATAGTTCAGGAGGACGGCAAAATATAAGATAGTGGGCTTAGCCCCCAATGCTGAAGGAAAGTCATGTTAGAGCACTTCCTCTTGTCTACTACCAAAAGATTGCCTGCCGATAGCACTGCACAGCTTTCCTTGCTGCCTTATCACTCCAGTGTTTTAACAATTTTGGCAACTTCCTTAAGTTTTCTCTTTGTTAGAGAACTGGTCACATGTCCTGTTAAGCATTGCTCTTGCTGTGTTGCTCCGTGCTCTCATAAAGTGCCAGATTTCTCTTCCACTCTATGCTCTACAGCAGAAAGTTGGAGAAGATGGGGAACGGAAAAGAGCAGAAGTTCTTGAAGATACATAATTAAAATGTTTAAGCCAAAAGAAACAGAGTAAGAGCAATTCAGAGTGTAATGTGTATCGGAATGCATATTTTGAGATGTGTTTTTCAAGGAATCTGTTCACACTTTTTTCTAGTCCCACTGATTTTGGCAGGGCTACCCATGTAAGCAAGGCAAGGTTCTCTGCTCTCTTTCCATTCCTGCAGGACTAATGAGAAAAATCCAGAACAGAAGAAAAGATTGACTGATAATTTTATTTACATCAAACCTGAATAGTTCAAGCTCAGGTCTGCAGTTCCTAAGGACACATACATCATGGCGACCACAGTTCAGGAACAGAGATGAGATTCAAAAATCTCTTCAGCACCAGATGAACTGTAAAGCAGCAAATCACACAGCATAAACCACCACAGACAGCAGACATGGAATAAACAGGGATGAGCATTGCAAACAAAAGAAAGAGCTAGGGATAATTCAGGTTCACAGTGGGCTTTGGATCTGAACTAAAAATATATCTCTTAAATGCAAATAGAGAAAAATGATGGGCATTTGCATGATTGACAGCCTTTCAAAATAGAAGTGTTGCTATAATTAAGCAATAATGTATGAGCGAGTGTACATTATGACAAATTGGAAGCTTGGTTGATTAGATTGAGCATATAAGCTGTCAGTATAATTATCACATTTTAATCATTTTTCTCCATTTTTTATAACAGCATTGTCTTCAGCCTCATTTGGTGCTTATTAGATTGATATTCTAAGAGGAATTGTACAACATGAAACATGTCCTTTAACAGGATGAACTTTAGATAAGACTTTAGGTATGTCTATAAACATTTATAATGATGGCTGTTGTGTCTCAACTTTTTGCCACATCTTATGTGTCAAATGGTGTTGTTTTAGATCTTTCCTTATAATGATAAAATATTATAAACTGAATGTACTTTATCTCACTAAGCACTCACATACTCACTATGTATTTTAAGCTGTCATAGGGAAAACATATCACATTGTTACAGCTGAATAATGAATTAATGATACACATTGCAACGATTAACAAGATGCTGAGTCAATCAGTGTGGGAGCAAGATTTTTCCATTTTCAAGCAACTATACTGAAATGTATGTAATTTTTTAAACAAGAAAATGTTCTTTGCTAACACTCGGGAAACAGCAATATTTTAACCAATATAAAAGGTTTAATTTTATACCAGTTACCTTTCTAAAATGTAAACCACTGGAGGAGTAGCATGCCCCTGAAACTGCAGTATAACAAAGAAAACAGAGGTTCTTAACACAGTCATGCTCTTACAGTATTACCCTATCTCAAATTAGATCTGAGCAGCTCTTCACCACTGTTGAAATAAGAAGGTGGAGGGTGGCCTGAGTGTTAAAACACAGGTCTGTGAAGCAAAATTCTCCAGGTGCTTTCACCATTTCTGCCACTGGTTTGCTTCTTGGCCTTGGGCAAGATGCTTATCTGCTCCTCAGATTAGTGGCCTATTGGGAAACAGAGATACGCACGTGCTCTGCAGGGATTATTGGAAAATTAATGTGCTCTAGGTCTCAGTTTACTGCTGTTAAAATTCACATTGTGTAGCCTACTCAAGGCTTTGCAGCTGCTGTAGAGAGAGAAGTGTAGACTTTATGTGGCCTTTCTGGCCAATAGTGAATTTCCTTATTAAGGATAACTATCAAAGTTGACAGTACAATTGTTCAGTGAGGAATTACATAGAACTAATCACAGCAATAGAAAGGTCTTAATTATTCTCAGATTACTTAAAAGTATTCAGTAGCAATGGTTTAAATGACCTTTTCTATGAAAATTTGGAAAAGAATGGTTTGAGAAAAAATTCCAGGCAAAATAGGTGTCCTCCAGAAATTATTCTTTCCATGTCCTCTGCAGTATATATTCAATAAATTGAGAGTGTTATCTTTTCTCAAGGTACCTTGCGATATTGGCAGTGAAATCTGAGATACCAAAGTCCTCATTAGTTGATTATTTTTAGAAGTGGAAAATTGCCAAACAATCCTGCTTGAATATTTGGTATAGTTTGCTTGTGTTTATTTCCTTTCTTAGGCTTTCCGCAAATTTTCTTTGGAGTTGATGCTATAAATGTTCTCTATATTTTGTAGGCTCAATCTGAAGAATATTTGTAGAAAGTTATTTTGAATTCAGAAGTGTGAAGATTCATGTAATAAACCCAATTTTAACATAGAATTTTCCTGATCCTTTGAAAATTTACCTTCTGACCTCAGTCTCTAACTTTGCAGTCCTCCAACAAAATACTTCAGCATTTCAACAGTCTTTACTAAGTTCAAGGTGAAGATGTTATTTCAAGTCTTGGATATTGCTGTCTGCGCAGAATAATCATGTGCAATTCTTAATTCTTCTGCTACTACTTCTAATGACCCAATTACCAGTAAAATGCATAAAAGCAAGATTTTAGCATTGATTTTTCCCTTGATTTTCTCAATAGCTTTCACAAACCTGAACTTAACATGCTTTTTATCATAATTATAAGGGTTTGATGTTGGATCTTACTAGGTTTATTTAGTGTTTCAAAAGACTCAGCGAAGCCCCTTCTGTGAACTTATCAAGGAATATTGGTTACCTAAGTATGAGAGGTAGAGCTGCATTATGGTATGAAAGTTATGTAAGAAAATGGTAAGTAATGTCCAGGTCTTGACTGGAAAGCAACCTAACAATAGAGTATCTCAAAATTCAGTATATTAATGTCATTGTTGTTCAAGAGTTTTACTCTGCTAAGAGGCTCAAAGACGCAGATGACTAGTTAGGTGGGAAAGCTTGCTGACTGAATCCATTAGTTGGCTTTGTGAAGCTAAGGGACTTTTCCAGGTATAGCTTTGCATGACAGGATTCAGTAAGGGACAGATAAAAGCCACCTGCCCCTGCCATGACAGGATCTCCAGTTGCATTTTGCATTGCCTTGAGATCGCTGCATAGGTAAGTGACAGCAAAAGTGCAGTGAAGATAAGAAGTGCTGTGTGTCAACATTACCAGCACTACTGGGAAAGCAGATCAGCACTTGTGTTCATCCTATCAAAGGGTGCATGGGTGCAACAGAGTGTGCACAAACAGCACAGGGATCCATGCTGGGAGACCCAGTGCCACCACCGGCTTGCTGCAGGGACCCATCTCACAGGGAGGGAGCTCGGGTGGTCTAGCTTGGCTCAGCATGGCAGAAAACAAACCCTGCACCTTGCTGAGCTTTGGGTTTGGTGAACCAGAGTGTGTGCACCTCTGTGATACAATTTGAGGCTTTCAGATAACCCGCGCCAAGAACTGCGGGTGTGCGCAGACTGATGGAGGCAGCGTGAGCTGCCGGGGCTCTGCACAACAGCGAGGCGACTGCACGGCGTCCTGACGAGAGCTGGCTGGCATCCAGCCACCGGGGAGCACGGGCAGAGCAAAATTGCACCTGTCTGTATGCATCTGTGTATACTGCCCAGCCAAAACACACCAGTGCTCTCAAGGACACCTTCTCCCACACGTCAGAAAGTGCCACAAAAATACAGTTGTCTAAACCTCTTAGACAATGCTGCCACAGAAAGTGGCACTTGGGTATCTGTGCTGGGACAGGTAAAAAGCAAGAGGAAAATTTAGTTTTCAAATTCCAGAGGGCTAATTTCCTTGCTGGTGAATATGCTGTATTGCATATATCCCCTCGTACACCAGTGCTAGCTCTGGGCCAGCGAAGTGGAGAAGGTGACAGAAATGTTGTAACCTGAAAAAACATTCAGGTTTGGTCTAGCGAAAAAAAAAAAAAGAGCAGGGGCTTAAATATTTTCTTATTTTAAGGATTCTGCTTCACCTCTCATGGTGTTGGAAGATTAATTTACTTTCCCTTTTGTTTCGTACCAGTGTGTATTCCATAGCATTAATTTATTCCTCAAGGTCTGATAACATCAGTTCTGTGTCCATTGTCATCAAAGTCTATGGGTGATGTGTAGAAATGATAACAAGGTTGCATTTTTTCTGTGCTTGATGCCTATTCAACAAAACAGCCTGCTAAGCATTCTTCTTCCATTTCCACTTTTCTGGAAGAGCCTGAAATATTCTTCTGTCTTGTAAAAAATAAATTCTTTTGTTAATTTAGACATCAGAGAAATACCGACTTTCAAAAATAGTTAATAACTTGGGGGGGGGGGGGGGGANGGGGGGGGGTATGTCTTCCACATAGCCACCTTTTGTTCTTGAGATTGTCTATAACGTTTATTATAATTGTTCTATTTTTACTTCTTATGCACTTAGTAAATTTTAGCAGAGAATCCTGCTGGAGAAAAATGGTTTGCCCCTGCTAAATTCTGGAGATCTCTTCAGAAGAATTTAACATTCTCACACTTTGGCATCAGGCACTGAAATCTGGCAAGAAGATGGCCTTTATGTAAGGGTTATGCTTCTGTCATTCAAGTAAGCTGCTCTGTAAGCCTTTAAAAAAACCCAAAACAACAAAGCCCCCAAAAAAACCAACCAAACAAACAAAAACCCCCTTTTAACACACAGCATAGATATTTAAAAGTTAACAGCAAAATTTCCTGGTGACCCAGCCATTCTGAACAAGTCTGAATAAAAGCCAAGCAAGACTTTTCCTGCAATTGTATCTTTGGATTGCTGAGGGAAATTTTAGTTCTGGCATTGCCAAACTTTGCAACTTAATCAGGTTTAACAGAGCCTTCATTCACGTAAAACATGTAAAAAGTACTGTTTTAAACTTACTCAAGAGGCTTGCCCTCTTTGGTTCCAGTTTAGTCAGGAGTTTAACTTCAAGCCACTAAGTTTCCTTGAACCTTAAATATGACTGAAACCTTTCATATAGCTTCATGTTTGTGTACTATATTCAACTGGGGGTCCTGTCCTGCAGACCTCAGACAAGCCCAGTTTTCATGGTCGCTGTTGGAATAATATTTTTGCTGTTCCTGAAGGAAAGTTGTATTATTTGCAGAGCTACATGTCTACTGGGACTAGCTAGGTTGTAAACTGGCAGAAATTATCTTGATCCATGGTTTCATAAGGAGAAGTGTATCTGAATAAACTGAAAGAGAGAAAGTAAATATGAGATTATTAAAAAAAAATTAAACACAGGGATGAGAAGAGCTTTTTTTAAAGTTCAGAAATGCACTGGGTTTTTTTACAAATGAGTTTGAAACATTTACCTGCTCTCCACATATATGAGACTTATATAGAAGTCTCATCTTCTGCATCTGCATGTGGAATAGATCTTTCTAGACAAAGGATTTATCATCAACATATGTCGTATGGAAGTAGAATTTGCCATTTGTTAATGTATGGATACAAAATGTATATGTTACAGAAATATTTGGGAGTTGTGCATCTTTTCTGCACTTTTATGTTTGAAAGGCTTCTGCTCTGTCCTTTGCTAATTATCTGTCCATTGCTAATTACAGGTTTAGGAAGCAGAATTCCATTTTCCGAACGCCTGCTATTTTTCACTAGAACTAAGTCACCGACAAGTTCTCTTTTCAAAGCAGTTTCCTATGTACTTGTACAACATTATTCCACAGATTTGCTATTGAAATGAAATACTGCAGTGACCTTTTTAATTCCCCTGACTTTTTACAATCTTTGAAATTTAGCACAACAGCAGGAGTTTAATCATATTCACTGATGTAAAAGACAAAATAAGGCACCTCTACGTTCAGATAGAGATATGACCTCAAAGGTGCAGAGCCTTCAGAGATGCACTGGAGATCCCCAAGGACAATTACAGTGATCTTGCTTGTGGTCTTTCTGTAATCTCTGACTTTGCCTCCTGATAACACTAGCAGAAATTTTGCACTTACCTTGTGTGCTAGAGTATTTTGTTATTGCTGCCTGAACACTGTTGTTTTCCTATCAAAGAATAATCTCATATTTACTTTATCTCTCTGTTCCAGTTTATGTCCGTTTCACAACAGTTTCCAGACATGAATTTCCAAGGTCTTTGATTCTCTCACTGCTGTAAGGTCTGAGGCTTTGGTTTCATGTTTGTCCTTTTTTCTGCCACAGTATGAAAGTTCAGCAACAAAACACCCTAAACCACTCATCCACTGGCAGTTGTCTGTTCTGTCAGTGGGTTTGCCACTTCTGTTGATTGATGTCAGGTGGGCCAAAGGAAGGCTTTAAAAAATCGCAGCATGTTTATCCATTGCCCCAGAGTGATGGGGCAGATCAGCTTGCTTAAATCCTCCTCCCACACAGCAACCACGATGGGGTGACTGATGAAGAATCCCATCAGCTCTGAGCTGTTTTCAGTGCCAACCTGGAGTGGAGGAGCAGTACATGTTCTCTCTATGAATGTTTTTGACAACTTAAAAGTACAGCGTGGGTGCTTTTGCCTATTTGTGCTCACACATAAATGAGAAATACTACACCGAGAGACTCCTTTGTAAGTACTTACAAAGATTAAACCTGCTGCTTTTCTTGCACAAATTGTGTCTTCAATGCAAACAATGATCCTAAATGCTTTTAAAATTACCCTTTTAAAAGTGTATTTGGTCCAGCTGACCTAAGAAACAAGCTAGAGCAAAGGACTGGTGTCAAGGATTAATATCAGAGCCCTTAAAAGTTTTTTTGTGGACAATATCACTGCCTTATATGTAGGAAGATCAGCGCTGGTTGGTGCGTTCTGCTGGGAGGCTTTTTGACGGCCTCTGTGAATTCAGTCAATAGCTGTGCTTCAGTTAATCAAAGGCAGAGACAAAATCTATCATCGTGAGCTGGCAGCCACAGCAGAAAAAATAGGGACTTGAGGCATGGTGGTTCCTGACACTTCTCCTGAGCAAAGATTTGCATTGGTACTGCTTCTGAAGTAACTCTTTTGTTGAAGAAGACTATGATTGTGTGGGAAATTATTCAAACATCAGTCATGAGCACTAAATTCAACATTTTGTTAAGAAATGCACCTTACAGCATCTTAAATCCTGTTGGACTTGCTTTTTCCACATAGCTCTCGGTAGCGTAAGCTTTTAGTAACTTCCAGCATTGTTGAAATGAATAGCAATGTACAGGAGATGCTTAATGTAGTTGCAGAAAACGTTGCAAAACTTTTCACTTGAATTCTAGGAATGAAAATTTTTGGCCAAAGTTTACCATGTGTCTTAATTTTGTATAGATTTACAGACTTGAAAGATAAATTGCATAAATCGGATGATTTATTCAATGCTTGCTCTTCAAGAATTATATAAATAAGAAAATTTGACTGATTTGATGAAAGTACATTCCAAAGCTGCATTTGTAGTTATGTATCTAACAAGAATTTTCTAAATTAATATTTCATTAGAAATCAAGGCTCAGCATCAAAACCATGAAGCTTCTCTGAGTGGTTTTAACTGACTTAAAGTCTTCAATGAACAAATGCCAAGTCTTCCTAATCTGGAATTTTTCCAGTTAATCCACGGAGTAAGTCTGAATAGTGAATATGTGCAAGCAATCATCATCTGCTCAAAGGGTTGCAGGAAAAGGGTTTAACCATCATGGGTAAATTATTCATTGCAAATTATTTGCTTAGCTCATGTTCACCATTTTTAGAGTGGAGCTTTGTGGAAATTCAGGTTGCTGACCTGGTCAACTTACATTTAGGTGATAAACCCTCTGAGAGAAGCCAAATCACATGTTCAGCCGAGATACCATTCTTAGATTAACAAATGAAGTCATTTATCTGAGGACACTTGTTCTTGGCAATATTTTGTTTGACCAAAAACTACTAAAAAAGTATATTAGCCTAGCAATACTTGCTGTTAAACTTGACATACACACAGGGATCTTTAACAAGCCATTTGTGGCCCTTCATTACAAAATTTACTGCACAATACTTTATGTGCTTCCATATCCTTCACATAAAGCACTGTACAGTAGTTTCAATAAAATTTGTGTGAAGTGCTTTACAAAACTCAATCTTGGCAGTGGGATTCCATCAGAAAGACCGAGTGTCACAGTATTAGACTTTTATTTGCAAGGATTTTCCCTGTAAATGATTAAATCGTTATTCAGTTGAGAGACAACTCACTGTAAACAGTGTATTGCTTCTGGATAGATCACCTGTGATCAATAGGCTCCCTTTCTGCCTCAGTACTTGTTAATATTGTATACAGGTTTGATTAAATGTTTAAAAACATTTTTTAAGTGGCAGAATTAGAAAGGATGGACTCATTACCAAAAACATTCAGCTTTTAATGCAACACTAGAAAACATTTACTGGTGCTATATCATCTTAGGATGTGATCTAATCACATCTTACAACTTATGTCAGACTGCCCTTCATTAATATGTGGATAAGAGATACATGATCCAAGAGAACTCTAAATTTTCTGAAAGAGGTAGCACAGATGAGATCCCACCACATTGTTATTTATTCTCTTAATTCAACATCAACTAGAATTTCTTTTTATTAGCTTTTACAATTACTTCCTTTTGCTATTTTATTTTTCAATCTCCTTTGCTTGTCTGACAAATCCTAAGTCCCAGGTTTTCCACAGAAGAGCTACTAATGCCATAAACATGCAAAATTATACAGGCAGACCCACTCCTTGGGTTGTCTAAGTGCTTGTGACAACCACAGACACTTCCAGCTTGATTTAGGAAGTGACTGTGTTGCTGGACCCCACAGGGCAGGGAGTCAAAAGGTCAGTGTTGAGGCCAAAGATTGCAAATTTTTGTGATGTGTGTTACTATTTATTGAAAGAAGGTGTAAACCCTTTAATAATTTTTTTGCCTTCAGGATGCACAGACACTGTACCCCAGACATACCTGTAAAAGGAATTTCTATAGAGGTCCACGTTGCAGTACTCAGAGCTTGGGTAAGGCAGTTCCCTTGTCCTGCTCATGTTTGGTAACAACTCAAATCACACAATCATGAACTGTATTTTCTACAAGACTTTTGTCTCCTTCACTGCATGGGCTGCATGATGCTAACTTAAAAAGCAGCTGTTTAACATTCCTTTTATCCTCAATTTTCAGAGTATGGCCCCATGCTGTGAGTACACACAACTTCAATTTGACTTTACAAACCTGGATTAGTTTATCTTCACATGTTCGCTGTGTAGTGAGGTTGTAATATCCCTGTTTAGTGGAAAGGGAAATGAGGCACAGAGGGATTTAATTTAGAGGTTTCTGATACTGAGGACCTGATTTGCTCAGTGAACACGGTATTAAGTAACACACTGCAGCTCTGAAGCTTATCCCCATGGATTTCAGCTGCAGCTATGATAGGTCAGTGATTCTGCTCCCACCTAGCATCTATGGGAAAGAAACTGGCTTTATGGACCTTGCTCATTCCTATTAGAAATGCTGTTATAGAACAGAGACGGAAGCAGTTTTCTAAGGTGGCACTGAAAGACCTTTGGTATGAAACTATTTTTTGCTGTTCTTGGAGGCCTCTGGGTGTATTAGTAAACACCTTCCCAGTTTGATTGTAAACAAGACCAGACCATACTTTATTCAGTTTGGCAAATCAGTTAAATGACTTTTTCATCACACGGCTTCTTATTTGACTTAACAATTAATCATATCAATGCGGAGATTGCACGTCAAAATGTTACTGCTGAAGCTGGCAAAAAAGCTCAGCTTGGCTTTGCCTCCAAGGCTGGCATTTTAAAGAGAACAGACTCCTTTTGTCATGCCAGCTCGAACAAACCCAACACCACTGCCAGAGGCAAACAGCTAGTGCTTACTATTCTTTACCCCAGCCTTCCCTTTGAACATCTGCTTCTCCCTCACGGTTTGTCCCAGTTGCCCTTACTTTACCTTCTATCCTTAAAAAAAGCAAAACTAACCTAAACTAGAAAACTCCCACTGCATTCTTGTCTCAGTCTATATTTTTTTTCCAATATCCATTTTCTGCTTTTTGTTCCTTCAGCATTTCATATTCAAGGCTCCATTTAATCCACTGAACCAGTGCCAGGAACCAAAGTCACTAGAGTACAGGACAGACAAATACTCAGCTCTAGTGACTGTCTCCTGGTCTGATATAGCCATTTCCAGAAATACCCAATTTCATTTGTCTAGGGCTGGACCGAAGGGAGCTGGCTCCACTGCCCTTTGAGGATGCTGTTTGCAACCTGCTATGTTTGTGTATGCAAAGAAAGTGAAGCAATGGAAAAATACAAAGAGATTTAGCTGCTACATTAAAGTGGTGTGACTTCTCAGACTTAAAACTTGGACAAAAGGCAGGTGTTTTTTCAATAGTGGCAGCAAACAGCAGTTTTTTAACACAAACCCCATACTATCTGCAAAATACTAAAAGATCCAGGAAAAGTTGCAGCAGTTGGTGTTTTCCAGTTTCATTCCTTTCATCATCCCTGATCATCTTGGAGATCTACCAAGATGATCAGTGGACTACAGCATCTCCCTTATGAGGAAAGGCTGAGAGACCTGGGTTGGTTCAGCCTGGAGAAGACAAGACTGAGGGGGGATATTNCCTCCTCTCTCCCAGCCAAACTGGGCATTAATTTCTTCTGGCTTTCTCTGTAGCCCCAGCCACCAACAAGAGCAGCTGAGCTGAAATGAAGGACTCAGGTCAGAAGTAAGGGCAGGTACCTACATGTCAGTAGGAGCTCTCACCTCACCTCCCCTGTGCAAGGTCAGACCCTCTCAGCTGTATCCATTTAGGACACTGTAGAGACATGGCGGATTTTTACTATTTCCCAGATCATTTTTATTCTCAGCCCACATGATTCATCCTCTGAATGTTGAAATGCTTATTTTCAATGATAAATATTTCGGCTACTGAGATAAACAGCTCTCATTTTACAGAATTATATAGAGAGCTTGGTTGCACACGCTTCACTTCCAGGTGCTTGCCAAGTGCAAGGATGGCTGAACTTTACAGTTCAGAAGCCACGAATCAGGCCCTGAAAGTCAGGAGATTGCCTTTAAAATAATAGAATCTCAAAGAATAATAGTTGTTGGCATTTTTAATTTGCTGCCTGGTTTCTAAACCCTTGGGGATTATATTTTCCCTTTGCAAATCCACAAGGACAGAAACTTTCGCATTTTTTTTAATGAAAGAAGAGATGGGATAAGCACAGGGTAAAAAGCAAAAAGACCATGAGAGTTGACAAGACTGACAATGGCAGGCATGCTCTGCAAATACAGTGAGAGATGAGACTTGATCCCAGCCTTTGTGGCTTGCACAATACCTTGAGAATTCATGCCGGTCTCTATAGCAAGCACAATTCAGCATCAGAAGTCTTCTGCAAAAAGAAGTGTTCCTTAAGTTATCTTGATATACAACAGAAGCATTTTTATGTACTAGTACTTATACTAGCATTTAAGTACTAGCATCATATTAAATATTTTTTTTAATCTTTCTACTGCAGAAAATGCTTAGAGGTAGAGATGAAATTTAACTGTATGGCAGAGCCCCTTGTTTTGTTCTCTACTATATACTGTTGGACACAATAGGGTGCTTATCTATAATAGGACCTCCTAGGTTTCCCAATGAGACTTTAAAGCCTGATGAGGAAAGGGTATAGTGAAGTTCTCAATAAGGTGTAGATTCCCCAGGTAGCCATGTCTCTACTGATGTTCTGTGCACAGAGCAGTGGTCATTCCTGTGCTCGTGAGGGTAGACTAGTCCTGCATTGATAGACCTACAACAGTCAACAACTTTTGTGAATAATGTATCCTTTCCCCACTAAAATATATCCTCCAGCTTTTCTCTTTGGCCTCTGGTGTTCCTTAGCCCTTCATGTGTTTGTAAGTGAAGTACTATGGGGCTGGAAAGGAGCTGGAACAGCACTAGAATTTCTTGTTCATGAGAAGCAATGTGTTCTCCATAGTGTGTTGGGTATGAAAACACATCTGGGGAAGGGAAAGGGAAAGGAGTGATAGGGACAAGAAGGAGGGGGCCTTATAATTTTGGGGAGAGGACTATCTGACAACCAAGGCAGAAGATGGTTGGGAGGGAAGAAAGGAAAGGAGTAGGGCTGGACATGGAAAATGGAAATGTTCCAGTAGCAGGAGTGGCAGGGGTTGCCTTGAAGTCAGTGCATAGGAAGCACGACCACTGAAGCCTAATCCCGGCTCTGCCATTTGTCCTGAGTGACTTTGAGGAGGTCACACTCATTTCTATGAGTGTTTCTTCATCTGTGAAAAGGAGAATAACAGAGAATCACTCTTCAAGTTTATGAAAAGTCCTCATGTGGGATTATCACCATTAGCACTACTTAATAAAGGTGCCTCTGGCTGGCTTGTGTCGTCAAAAATGTCACTCTAAGAGCTACTTGGAAGCCAACGTTGCTGCCTGCAGAATTTTCCTTTGTTCTTGGTGTATCAGCCAGTCTCATCGGTTCAATTCTGTCACATGTTGCTGTACAACAAAAAAGCGCAAACTGCCCCTTTACTGAAAGGGGTATAACCATTTGCCTGTTCCTGTACAGACTGCATGTGATCATTTGAAGCACCCTCTGGAAATTCTCTTTTAAAAATAACAGTAAGCCATAAATTTTTTTCTTCTTTATTGTACAAGCACAGCACAAATCTGTAAGACCCTTGAAGTGTTGCATAGGTCAGCCTATTCTTTATGCTTGGTGAAAGAGCAGCACTTCAATGTTACTCATTTTTGTTGTACTCAGAGTGGTTCTATGTACTTGACATACATAAATGATTATGATCCTTCCCTGAGAAGCTGAATGGACAATGTACAAAGCACAGTAAGCAAGAGACATGGAAATACATAACTACATGTATTGTTCTGCTTTCTTTTAAGCTACTCCTTTTATAAACAGGATGTTATTAGAAGAAGGTGTTTAATAAATACCTTGGGTTGAGCCATCCTTAAATATACTTCAGTGTTATTTATTTATTTGTTTGTTTGTTTAGAAAATAAATAATAAAAAAAACAGGTCTGCAGGGAAGCTGAGGGAGTTGGATGTGGAAGAGATCTGTCATGTCATTATGTCAAGGTTTCTAGTATTACCTAGAACTTTTTTGCAGCTCAGGGGAAGAAACTTTCCAACTGGATAAATAATAACCTCGAAAAGGCACTAGGAAAAAAACATCATACAAAGTATAAGATATGAAAAGAGATCAGCAAAATAACCCCTGGCTTGCAAGTCCAAAAGTGTAATGATAATATAAGCACTGTCAAAAGTCAAGCTCTGTTACACCTTGGAAACACTTAAAATATATATATTGAAAAGTACAAGCCCAAAGACCTGAATGTGCTCAAATCAGAGGGCTTCACTGCAAGATTTGGTGTCCGGGATAAAAAGTGTGGTAGCTATTGGAATACATCTATTTTCTGTGTGGCATCAAGCATTTAAAGAATGGCCTGTACATTTAAAGAATGTACCTGTATTTAAGAAGGTGGCAATATGGAAGACCTTTTAGTCTCACTCGTTTTTGTGTAAACCTTTACACCTAATTTTTAAGAAAATAATAATTCCTAAAAAATGGAGGCAGATGTAAAGAGATTGAAACACATCTTTTTAAAGGGTAGCATATGTCCACCTAATATCTGTCTCTGATTTCAAGACAAAGGAAATACTGGAGATATAATCCCTCTGAACTTCAGTAAAGCATCCAGAAGTCTGTCAGATGGGAAATGATAATAAATTAAGGAAGACTGGTGTTAGTAGGGGGAATTGTAAGACAGGTGAAGAACTTGCTGAAGAGTGAAGACACCAGGAAATATTGAAGTGGAGGGATTAGGCTTCAGGAAGATTATTAATGGCACTTCTCTGGGAATATTTTGATATTAAGAGGTGACCTATGGATACCATTTGGTCATGCAATGCTGTAAACTTGTCCATGTTACAGCCATGGAAAATGCAAGACTACATCAAGAGAGGTATTTTCCACAAAGATAGGGAATTCACACCATTAGTGTTAGCTCAGGAGAGATCTCATGTGGAACACTATGTAATTTTGGTCATCCTTGTTCAGGAAAGATTATTAAGGAGTAAACTTCCTTGGGGAAGAGCTAGCAAGGTGATCGTGAGAATGGAGACTGTCTGGAGAGGAGACTAAAAGAGCTTTTCATCATTGTCTATGAATGTGTATTTAGTACAAGGGAGGGAAAGGTGGAGTACTACTTAACCCAAAGATAGCTTGGAAGCTTATTAGGTAATTCTTAACTCTTTAAAAAAATCTGGACTGGGAAGAGTCTTTTGGTCAAAAAAGTGAAAAATCTACATTCTTTATCACTTGTTGATGGGGATTATATGATGTCACTGCATGCAAAGACAAGGAATGGACTTGGTATTTCTGAAGGTCCCTTCTTCTTCTGTCCTCGTTCCCCATGCAGACCTCCATGATCTCTGCAGAGTCAGGACTCTTCAAGGAAGTTGGGGGGGAATGTTTTTTTTCATTAATTTGGTTGTGATGTGATGTATTGTGTGGTTTGGCAGAGAATAAAAGAAACTCCCCTTTCCCAGAATGGCACACTTGGGTCTCACCCTCCTGAAATTCTTCTAATTCTTTTCCAGTCCTCCAAGCACTATTTGTGGGGAATGGTATTAAGTTCCATCCCCTGTCTTCTGCCGAGGGTTGCACAAGGCATTATCTGGCATTTCAAAACTCATCACAATTCTGGATACGTGCAATTATTTCTCTCTTTGGGAAGAAATGCAGACCTTCTGGGGTGAGAACAGAAATCACCCCGGGGCAATAAATACTT
>VZTV01051606.1:232-12371 GCA_013400875.1 Anhinga rufa
AAAGAACTTAATCTGTTTAAACATTAGGTTTCTTTCTAATCCTAGCTGCATTTCAGTATAGCAAACATGGGTATTTGAAGAAAATATTTCACTATTAAAGATCCTTGCAGTTATGTTTTAAAAGTGCCTTTTCCAGGTCAGACTCTTAATCTATTAAAAAAAGTTACCTTTTTATGTTTTCCAAAATAAAACTGTAGTAATTAGATATTGTATTTAACCATGTGAAAAGAGTAAAAAGCTATTTCTACGCAGTTTCTGAGGTAATAAGCTGGCATGTTAAAAATATATTAATGCAAGTCATTCAGTTGTGAGTGTGTCTCTTGTCCATCTTCCCCAAAAGGAGGGGATGGACATGGTGATTTTAATAAAGTGGAGAAAACGTCTGTGGCATACTGGTTGGTACACTGTATCATAGTTCATCATGGTTTCTTGTGAGGTCCTCCCCATAATTAGTAGCTTGACTTCCAACAAACATATTCCAGTTGTCTAGAACCTCCTCTTTCGTTAGTTTTTGATCCTGGTGGGAAGAAAATAAAATCTCTGTGAGAACATTTTCAAAGCTAAGTAAGAGACACACCAGCACAGGCTTGCAAGAGCACCGGGAAATAGACAGTTCTTCAAAGCAGCAGAATGCAGGTTCAGGAATCATTGTAGCTGTCATGGTGAGTGAAATTTAGACCCCGGTGGAAGGCAAAAGTCTCACTGGCTTCAGGTGGGTCAAACTGCTAATTGAAAGTTCTTTGTAATTAACTCACTGCCAAACAGTATATGGATTATCTGGTACACAATTTTGCCCTGTGGTTTGCTTTTACCTTCCTAACAGAAAAAAAATTAAAATCCTCTGGTGTATTTTGTGGATGATGGTTGCTTATGTTAGCAATTTACACACTCTCTGTGTAAGAGTGTTTAGGTTTTTCAGGATCCAGTTTTGCTCACATTACACTTCTGAAGATCACCGTCTAGGATCTACTGAACCATTAATCTCCCACGTTACAGGAAGTAGATGCATTGAGTCAAAGGTGTGTGTTTGATTACAGAAATGGGGGTTTTTGCTACCTCCTATGTAGTGTGTCTTTAATTTTTCTCTTATAGTCTAAACTAGCATATAAAAACCATGACCACTCTTAAAAGCAAAAAGAATATTTCTACTGTGTTAAAACTTCCACGTTTAAGACGATAATTTCTTATCTAACGTAATGAACCTAACCACTTCTAGAGCTGATAATCTACATTTTATTACTTTTACGTTGTGATTCTAACGCTACTGACTGAAATTGGCATTGATACATTAATGCACTAGCAATTCTAGCCTCTAAAACTCCATTTAAAGTGTACTAATAAGAAAAGCTATTAGGAATAATTTCTTGCTATCTGATACGCTTAAGAAAACATGCCACCTTATATAACTTAAAAAAAAATGCTAGAACACTAAGTACCTTGTCTACATCCGATTCATAGACTAAGTGCCTGGCTTCCGCTAGTGCATGATCATAGTCTTGTGGGAGAATCCAGTGTTGAATCTCCTCTTTGTCCATCTTTCCATCCTTGTTGAGGTCACGAAAATCTGAAAACTGTTCACGCTCTGTAATCACCCAGTCAGGCTCTGGTCCACCCTCTTCATTTGCAAACATATCAGCTGGAGAGGAAATAAAGGTCTCACTCGAGTCATATTTAATTTGCAAATTATGCACAAACTAAAGACATTTCCACAGTGTTCCTCAGAGGAAGACTGAACGTTTCACTCTTTGCACAGCATTTCTTTGTACAGAAAATTAATCGTGGGGTCTAAACAGAGCAGCTGTGTGTATCTTCTCTCAGGCCTATTTCTTCACTGCTGGTGATTCTGTCCATTCTTACGTTTCCCTTGTATCGTAACTGCGCACTGCTGATGAGGCTAACAAGAGAGGTAAATGTGTTCAAAGGCCATCATCCACTGAATTTCAGAATGAATAAAATTATTTAAGGATCTTTAGTTAAATAGCAATCATAAACTTTAGTGTTAGGCTCAGTCACATGGGGAGAAAGGAACTCGGCACTTTTATCTTGTCCCTGCCAGCAAATGTCTTTGTGGATAAGATCAGACTCAAGCCAGCAGAGTGGTTAACGCAAAAAAGGCACAGGGGAAATTTAAGAAAACAAAAATTGATAAATGGAACATGAATGCTTTTGTCCTGCTTTTAGAGAGTTCTGTGTAAGAGAAATTCATCTTAGAAGATGAGTCCTTTTTTAACCATGCAGTGCTGCAGCACGGTCCAGTAGAAGGTATTCTTCCACCAAGAAAGACTGGGATAAGTCATTATGAATCAGTGGTGCATTCTGTGTGAGAAACCACAAGCAGTGTCATAGATTGGTACCTTGGGATGGAGTACTATTTGTGACATAGGATGCACAGATTACATACACGAGCTGCTCTGTACATCAGTCCTGTGCTATATTTAAGACGCCTCAGTAGGAAAATGCCACAGTGGCAGCAGCTATCTTTGTAGAGTTGGGAGAGTAGCGGTCATTATCAAGACCAAGTGATTTGTATCTGTTCTTTACAGCATAGGCCTTCCAAATTGAGTAGTCTGTCCACTTTACTTTTCCGGTCACTGTGGCCAATCAATTGTTTCCTGCTTATCAGGCTGCTTATTTCTCAAGCCTTCCACTTTCTATTTTTAATTAAAGCCTGCTTTGTGATACTACTCCAATGCCTTTTGGGTTTAGTTTTCAAGGATATCCTAAGGAAAAGTGCACCCCGCATGGATGGTCTCAGGGCCAGAGGCTGGCTGTTATCTATAGGCAGATTAAATGCTGGTCTCAAATCTAGGAATAGCCTCCCCCAAGCCTGCAGTGTGAGTGTGTACACTAGGCTGAAGTTCTCCATTGGCAGAACTGTCCACAGTCCCTGAAATACTCTGTTACCTGCTCATGCACAATAAGAATTTATCTCTCTCTGCTTAACACAGCTAGGGATCTTTTGCTTTGCTGCTTCTGTAAAATCTAAAACAAATTTTGTAAAAGACAGAATAGGAGGAAGGAAGGAGGAGAAACGAAGAATTGTTCTATAACCTTCAGATTTCCCCATCAAATGCCAGATCTAGAGACTGCAATTTCTGCACTTCTTTTTATTGTTCCTTATAAACTATGAAATAAGAGATTTGGTTTTCTGTTTGCTTAACCCCAGCTTGATCAGAAATAAAAAAAAAAAATCTGAAAAAGGGAAGTAGGAATATTTTAAGCAGTTTTCCTTAACTCAGGAAGAAAACTTCAGACAACACATTCACTTTCTTTTTTCATTGTTTAAAGTGCAAATTATATTGTTTATTTGAAGCAACTGACATGTCCTGTCAATTTGATTTTTATCATCCTTGCCAATGTGGGGTGATCGTGACTAGAACATTCGATGTTCCTATCTATAGAAGACAAGAAAAACCAGCATTCACATGGTAACAAATGTTGACAATTACCTTATAATTATACCTAGGTGATGTCACTGAATGAACTGAAATTACTGTGGAAATTATGCTGCTCTGATATTTCAGTCATAAATTAATAGCATTCACATTCTGAGGCCAAATATAATTTACAAGGAATAGAAACCCCCTGCCATGAATTAATGTGTGCATGTTTTTCCTGATTATATGTGAAATAATCTTGGTAGCACAACTAGAAACAGAAAGATTCATCCAAGTCTGCACCAACGCTTTCCTGCTGCTACTTTCTTGATTTAAAGACCATCAAACTGAGTGCAGTAGGAGAAGTTAGCTTTTGGTATCACCATAATGATTCAAAAGGCTAAAATGTATTATGTACTGCTGATCTCTAGTCCTGCTTCTGTTTAGTCTTCATAGGTCTAAGTGCAAGACAGCAGCTAACTGCCTAGTGTGACTGAAGTCTGTGCAAATTAACTGTGACTGATCTGCTGTTGATGTTTCCCATTTAGTTCTCTTTCTGCCACTGAAGTAATGCACAGCTGACTTTCACGCACTTCACAACTTCTTTGAGAAACTTAAATCTTAGTGCTATTTTTACACAGTTTATTTTTAATGCATCCTATATTTCTAGAAGAAATATAATGGCATCACCATACAAACCATTAGAGAAGTATGGGTTCTTACTTATTAAATTAGGAAAATAACTAGTAGAAAAAAGGTGAATTTTCTTTTTTGCAATGGGTGCTTCCCAGCTATCTTGCGTAGTCAAGTACCAATCAAACTTGGGAAGAGACCAATTCACTTTCTGATCCTCCTGCATTTATAAACCATGCCTTCAAAAAGCTGCTGATGTGGTCAAGTATACACAGAGTATTCCTGTCATGAAAAATATTATTCCAGACCCTCTTAGCCAAATTATAGACTAAGAGGATGATCTTACGCTGTAAAGTGTGAGAAACCTTTTCTGGTGATGATGCTATCTGCCTAAAATGAAATTAAACTTTCTGGATTGGATGGTTCATTTAAAATAGTTGAACTAGAGCACAGAAACGTTCATCTTTGGCTTGTTAATACTGCTGCAAATTTGAGAGAAGACAGACAGATGGACTGGAGATTATATAAGGAACAAACCTCAACACTTACCAATGTACTCATCTTGATCCACAAAACCATCCTCGTTTTTGTCTATGTCTTCTAAAGTTTCCTGGAAAATAGTTTTGCATTGAAGTAATCAAGAGAGAACTGAGAATTCTGGCTACTCGTCTCTTTGATCATTTCATGTTTGAGGTCTTGACCTGCCCTTGTATACAGGCAAACGTATTCTCACTGATTCCAATGTGATTATTGTTTACACAATGAATATACAAATATCCTTTCATGTTGAAAAAACTCCCTGCACATGAATAAACTGGATGCCACACTTAAGTTTTACATTAGGGGCAGATACAAGCTTGCATCACTTAGCTGCCGCATGTCAGCATATCCTTCCTCTCATTTTGATGTTAAGTCCGCACCCCAAGACTGTTTCTTGATTCCATTTAGGAGCTAAGTGCATTTAACAACTCTTTCTTATACCGAGAGCTCTAAATCAAGTGAATTTCATGAAAGGTATCCCTTTCTGTTCCCTACTTGGCTATTATATGTTTGTGTCTTTCTAAACCCTGCATGGTAAGGTTAGAGAAGCATTTCAAAGCCCATCCAAAGAATAAAAGTAAAAACAATAGCATTGGTTTCACTCTGCTTACTAAGACAACGATGTTTTTCATATGCTCAAACTCCTCTGGGTGAAGGAAAGCAGTGAATTCTTCACGAGTGGCAGCTAAGTCTCCATCCAGATCTGCAGTTTTGAATCGTCTTTCGTCTCGGGGCAACATTTTTTTAAAACTGTGCTGATCAGTTGCATCTTGGAATTCTTCTGGATTTTCTGCAAATTAATCAAGATGATCTCAAAACTATGTTCCTTTTAAAACATCGCCACAATGAATTACCCCAATTTGCTGTTAGAGTCTAGAAATACAAAGGCTTATTGCCAGAACAGCTGCTGTGGTAAAATGGAACTTCTCTTTCCTGTGAAGTTTTAAATTCAGGAGTCAAGCACTTTGATTTTTAAAGGCAACTTACTAAGTTGAATCTTACTTGTCTGAGTAAGCCTTCTGTTGGAATCCATGATAAAGGATTTTGCAGTATTGTGTATCATCCTTCATAGATTTACTTTTTTTAAACCTGCTTTTATAAGCACTGCTGAGTATTTGGGCATATTTCATTCACGGAAGTTTTATTCTTCTTAGGAATAAGTATGATCTACGCAACTTTTCAGTTTCAAAAAGCAAGCAAACCAAAGGAAAGTGGTTTCAGAAGCTGACAGACTGAAATTATCTAAATGCTACGCTTCTGCTACAGGGAACCTAACAATCAGTTTCAGTTTAAAACAATTACATTTTTCCAGGATGTTCAGTGGCATAAAACGAATGGTATTTGATATAGTTTTTAAAATAGGATCACTAAACTGACTTCAAACATGAAAAATACTCATAACAATTTCATAATTCACACGTTGTGAGACAAACACAGGTGAAAAGACTAGGCCAGGAATCACAGACAGGAATTTTAAGTGTGCATTAACACAAAACCACAGTAGAGTAGCTGTTCTCCAAATCTTGGGGATTACAGAGAGCAAAGACAAAGAGCTGAGAAGGGCTCCCAGGGATACTGCTGTAGGGATGATGTGTCAAATATTTCCTTCCACAAATGTAATAAGCTCCATTTTAATCTAAGGTAGACTTTGGAATTATTACTGCTTCTAGAAGCTTGCTCCAGAAACTGCCTCTAATGTAGGCAGTTATTGTCTTCTCATTTCCAGTCTAAATGGTCAGTTAATAGCTATTTGTTGTTCTGTCAGCATTGCCCTTTAGATTTAGTGATCTCTTCTCCTCCTTTCCTTTCATTAACTTATAGAGCAAAGGGAATGTATGTGGGGGAAAAAAGATTCGGGTATATTTTTTAACACGTTCCTTTTGCCTGATTTGTTAAGGATTTTTATTTGCAGTTGATCACAGGCTGAAGCATGTTATTCTGCAAGAACTATTTTAATCAATAACTTTGCTATAGCTTAGACCCATCCTACATTTTTTAGCATCTAGAATCTTAAAAATTTAGGGAGACTGAATTAACAAATACTGGTTAATTATGCAATGTATTATTTTTTAATGAAAGTACCATTTTTAATGTTAAAAATATATATATATTTCTAACTGGGTGAGACTTTAATTCAGCTCTACAATTTAATTCCCTCTACAAAACCTTCAGTGTTCTGGTGACCCATGTGGAAATGGCTGCAAGAAACAACTAGGAAGTGCTTTTGACCTCTGAGCACCTATAAAATGTAATGCTATTTTCAAGAGTCCTAAATGTGACACCAAACTCCTGTTGACTGTAAAGCATGAAATTATGCCTTATAATCTCAATACTCTTTGAGCATATAATCTGAAAATATTATCTTACCTAGATAATAACCATATGTGGCTTGTTTGTATTCTTCCCAGGCAATTTTATTGTCCTTGTTTAGATCATAGTCTTTCCAAACTTTAGCCACGTTTTCATAGATATAGCGTTTCTGTACCCGTTTAATCCAGTTTTTTAATTCCTCTGTTGTGAGATAGCCATCTTTGTTGTCATCTATTCTATCCACAATTTTCCTGTAAAAAGAGACCGGCATCCTTAGGAGTTGACAGAAAAACAAACTACGTGTCAGTCCAATTTTAGTAATCTTCATCTGGCCCTGATTTTCCACAAAAACACAGTGCCTAAAACTTATAAAGCTGCCCTACTGGCTAAGGTTTCCTTGCATTTTGCAGATTATCTTAAGGGATATGTCCCTACACATTATTCAATATTGCTATGAATAACTGAAATGGAACTTGCACGATCAAAATCAGTGAACAAAGTACCTCATATAATACCTGGATTTCTTAGGTTGTATCTACTAACTTAGGGAGGACCTGTTCTTCTCTGTTGACAGGGAGTGGCCATGCTGGGCTCAGAGTAGCAGACACTAACTTCACCTCAGGAAAAAGCCTGTGCTGTAGCTTGCTGGAGGCAGCCAGGGCAAAAAGCTAGGATTTTGTGGACATCTGCAGTTTCTCCTGTGGCTTTCCAGAAGACTGATGCTAGGGTGGAGTGAGTTACATGACTGTGTAATGCTGGGCATGTATACCATGTGCCATCTTCCCTTCCATTCCTGTTCCTCCACTTCTGTTTCTTCTCTTTCTTTCCCAGCAAAAAGCAATATTGCTTGTGTTGCCAGGAATGCCTGTTACTAGCTAAAGCAGTAGCTAGTCTGCAGCAGGTCTCATCACTGCTGGCAGTTGGGCTATAAGCCAATGTCCTGTGTAAAGCTGCTAGCCTCAAGTCCTGTTGAAATCAGGAGCGAAGGTACTGGCGTACTCCCAGGGAAACTGCAGTCTTTGAAAAGTTCTGCACACAGCTGCAGATAAACTGCCATGAAAAACTATGTTAAAAAAAAAAAAAGAAGAGGCAATGGTCTCCTCTACCATTTAGGTTCTCTGCAACAAATCTCTCAAGGCATGCCTGTAATTGCTAAACACCACTGGTTAGAGTCACACAGAGTCACAGAACAGCAGGGGTTGGAAGGGACCTCGAGAGATCATCTTGTCCAACCCCCCTGCGTGAGCCGACACACCTAGAGCAGGGGGCACAGGACCGCGTCCAGGCGGGGTGTGAATGGCTCCAGGGAAGGAGACTCCACAGCCTCTCTGGGCAGCCTGGGCCACTGCTCTGGCACCCACACAGCAAAGGAGTTTTTTCTCATATTTAAGTGGAACCTCCTGTGTTCCAACTTGTGCCCGTTGCCCCTTGTCCTGTCATCGGGCGCCAAACCCATCGGTTTGGGTTTGAGCTTGTAAAACTGGCTTCTGCCCCAGCTACAGTGGTAGACCAGATGATAAAAACCTTTATCTAAAATAAGAATGCAGCTTTAATCCCACAACTCGTAGGTAAACTTATCATAGCAGTATTATATTCTGGGCACTGGCCTGTGGGAAACTATGTACCCTGCTCTTGGAACTGGGGCGGTTAGCACCATGTCTCTTCTGCGCATCCAGATTGGCTTTAGGCACATCAGCTGTTTTAACCCTTGCATCATTGCTGATGAGGTACAGGAGTAAACTGCCTGTAGTTGCACTGCACCTAGTTTGGTGACCCCACAGTGGCCAACTCGAGATCATCTGAATGACCATTCCCCATAGGCTCAATCACCACGCCTATGAAATAGTTCTGTGTCATTTGTAAGAAGGGGTAAGAGCAGGAGTTGACTTGTCTAAATCCTGACTTGAGAATCAACAGGTGAGCTCCCTAAACCTCCAGGCAGCCGAAGGACATGGGGAAAAGTTCTGCACTTTTAAATATTCTTTGCAATTCAGCATCTTGGTTTTCCACAAAAAAATTGACCCTGACTAACTAGAACTGCTCAACTAGTGAAGCAATATCTTTTCCCAAGCCTTAGTTATGAAAATGGTAAGTAGAGTCAAATGACAGCAGCAGCTTCTGCTGAATTTCCAGCAATCTTTTTTGAGTCTGATAGTATCAGACTGAATTTATAAACATGCTATTTTTGAGCCACAGGGGAAAAAAGGGGCTGCTGAATTTTCTTTCTGAAGTAGTAAAGTATGAATTAACTGACTGGAAAACCTCTTCTCTTTTGTATAAATCTCATGGGAAATTGACTGCCAAGGGTCCCCTTCACTACACGATGGACTGTATTTGTCAATGGATTTACCCCACAATGAATTTGATTTAATTGATTTAGCTGATAATTCTTTCTATTGTTAAATGTACTAGCTATAATAAATGATTCTGCTAGTAGCTCTTTGGTATTTTTGACATGAAAGAAGTCAGGACTGTTTACCAGAAAATATTCCATGCCTCTTCCTTTTCACTTGTACTCTTGTTTTTAGAGGTCCATTGCATCCATGTGCACTATTTCACTCTGCTTCCCAGTGGAAGATGAGGACAAAGAAATGGTCTTGCCTACAGGCTCCCAAAGATATGGGTAAGAAGCTCTTGTATGGACTGTGGACCTCACCTTTTTACACTGTTAATTACCTGTAAAATGGCTTAGGATCATTCTAAGTTTTGTAGCGGAGCTAACGTACACCGACCAGTCGAAAAGCCTTAGTGCCTTTATTTTAAATAGTTGATTCTTGAAATACAGCAAAAATTCAAGGAGCATGTTAACAGACACAAAATGCCAGCTCATACACAGGAATTTACATGCACATGTAAATGTGCATTTACATGCTAGTATTTACATGCTAGTACTTGAAAGCTTACCTTCTCCCTTTAACTTAGGTGGGCTTTCAGTCAGAATTAGTTTCCCACCTCATAATAAAGAAGCTGGAGGGCACATGCAACAGGTAACACAACCTGCTACTACAGAGATTTAAGCTGCCAGTCTGCAAAGACATCTGGTGATGAAACGAAGTTGGGGCAAGAAAATCATTGCTACAAAGGGGCTGAAAGAAGAAGGCTTCCCCTCTGCACCTGATGTGAGTACAACTGTATGCTGATAAACTCTGGCCTTGGCCTGTATAAAGAACAGAAACATTTATATTGTGTGGATCCCTAACCATCTTCTATGTTCTCTGAAAATGACAAGCCCATCACAAACAGCAGGGAGAACGTTCAGAGGACTGTAGCCCAACTCCCCTCCTCCTTAGCCCATCTCCAGTCCTTTAATGCAGTCCTTGGATGCTGCACCAGGATTACGTCACGCTTCTCCAACACCAGGTGAGCTGTGGTACTGCACATGGATGGTCACTGCGATTCTTCCCTTCTGAAGTGATTCGGTGTGGGAGGACAGGGAGAAGGGATGCCTCTGTCAAGGAATCTGTCATAAGGGCAGGTGCACTCCCAGGTCATGATACAATTATGGGCTGATATGTGCCACGATCTCAAACCAAGATCATACTGTGCTGCTGCTGCTCCTCCACTGAGGCTGCAGCTACTTGAGTTTGCAGGGCTTTTTCAGTGTACTAGCTAGTTCCTTTTTGTTTGCTGGAAGGTGAGTAGCTTTGCATTATGCTGTCTAGCCCTGGGACTCCAATCCCAGCACTGCTCACTGGGATGACCAATGTGCTGCCACCCTTCCTAAGCAAGGTAAAATGACTTACAAATGCAGCAGCATGCATTTTGGTTAAGCAGCAGACTATATGTGCCTGTTTTCTCCTAGAAAGCATTTTAAAATTGCTTTTAATTAAAAGTCTTCTTCCTAAAAGCCACTTGCTGAGAAGAGACACTATGTGTAACACTCACTGCAGAGGTTACCCATATCAGAACTGGTCTTCTCAGTATACCTGATTATTAAACCACAATAAAAAGAAGTGAAATGTTTTAAAAATCCTCTCTCTCCTCCACCTCCCAGTATGATATCTGAAATTACAAGGTTAGGAAATGCTGAAAGTTATGAAACTGTCCCACAGGGCCCCCCAGGAACCACATCTCCGATGTTCTGCTGCACAACGTGGGCTTTGGTCCTCTGAGGGATGCTTCAGTCACCTCCATTTAAATGGTTACTGACTGTGGCTGTAGCTTAACATGCCTGTGTCACCTCTCTGACGTGCACACAGCGAGATCACTATAAGTTAAGCTTCCTCCCTTGCTGAGTCAGCGTTTGTAAAAACTGTTTAAAAACAACTCTACTGTTAAATCATATCTCCAAGTGGAATATCTGTACTGGTGTAAGTATAAGTGCAGACCAATTCTAAAAAGGCATGCCCATTTTACTGATAAGCTTTATGAGAATCTAAGTCATAGATCATGTATGCTGAGAACATTGTTTCTTTTGCTCCTTCTTGAAACAATGTAGATGAAATCGGTCATTTCTGATAAGTAATTTCTGATCTGTTTACTCACTGAGATACAGGTAAATAGTAGTGACAGCTTCCAGAAGGATCAAGAGGTCAGTCTGTGAGATAACCGTGATACTGCACTAAAGAGTTTACGATGGAACTAGACAGACAGACAATGAGTACCACTCCCTACTGGAGTAAAGGCAATGCTAATCTTAGTAAGAACATGCAGATATTTTGAAAGATGTTCTTGTTAGTAAATACATAAAAGGCTCTTTCTTTAAGTACCGTGAAACTTGGTTCTAATTAGTGATCTGACTCCTTGTATGTGTAAAGGAGGGGGAAACAGTAAAATAAGGCAACTGTTGCATGGACTCTGTTCTTGGCGTAAAGAGCGGCATGGAAGCCAGAGCAACGCTCTAAGGCAGCGTGCAAAGATGTCACAAGTGGAAAAGCTGCGGGAAGCCGGCTTCAAGTGGACTTGTAAATGGAGCTGTGAAGAAGGAACGATTTAAAAGTGATTCAAACTAGTATGGTCCAGGCAAGTGACCCGCAGGTAAGGAGCTGTAGCGGCAAAGCCCTCCAGCAGCGGGGGAGGTCTGTCCAGCACCGGGCACAGCACCACACGCAGCAGCTCCCTCCACGAGGCTTACCGCTGTAGGACCAGAAAGGCAGGAGAGAAAAACGCACAAGTGACGAACTGCTGGTCGCTCGCTTGCAGAATCAGCGGGGCGCGGAAGAACTCTGACCGAGGAGGTCTCTATCGCCGGCGGCGCAGAGGTACGGGTACCGCAGGAGCCCCTCAGGGCGGGAAGGGGCCAGCCCCCCCCGGGCCTCCAGCCGCGCCCCCCGCCTCTG
>VZTV01051610.1:0-23270 GCA_013400875.1 Anhinga rufa
GAGGAGAAAGATGGGAAAACTTAGACTTTGGCCTGGTCAGTGGCCCATAAAATCCTGCTGTGACCATATGCAGAAAGCTGAAACTTTCTGCTGAGAGCATTTCAGCTTATACGTGCATTTTTTCCAGATGTGTAATAATTGGCAGAACAGTTTTCTCCTTGAAATGGTGAATAGGGAGATTGAATGGGAAAAGCAGTCAAGGAGGACTGAATTTCAAGTGTTCTGGTCTGGAAAAGCTGTTTATTGTAAATTGGAACTAGTCTTCAATAGCAGATGCTGGCAGAGGACTGGGAGGAAGCTGTTGGAATGTGGAACCATAGTGTGCGCAGGCTCAAAATTTAAACATTTTTTTTCTAAATGAAAAGGAGTTTGAGCACAGCTGTAGCGTAAGTAACAATGAATAGGAAACAACTTTTAGATTAATCCCCAAGAAGAGTGAAATAATGCAATCCATCTCTTTTAGCTGCTTTAAAAATGTGAACTGTTCTGAAAAAATGTAGTCGAGCTTTTCATAGATGAGAAATGTTAAAGGCATTATACAGTAAATGAAATCTATTTGTAGCATTGCTCACTTCCCTTTTTCTTCCTTTTCATTCCTCCCTTCTCAGAAATGCTTAAAGGAAAAAAAGCTTTTTAAAACATGCTTATTTTAGTGGTGCCATGTGTTTGCATGTTTACAGCGTAATTTTAAAGACCAGTTACATGCTGTGAAATTTTCTGTTATAAAACAGATTCACAGCTGGGTACTGTGTGATCAAGGCAAAATTTCACCTATCATCAAAATAATTAGGTACCCCAATTGCTGAAGGGTTTGTATTCTATAAAACGGAATTAGTTCCAGGCTCTCCCATTCGCACGTCACACATCCATTTATATTAATTTCAGAACCACTGCAGTAAACATCAAAAAGAACTGGTTACTTTCTACAAGCTGTGTGTGTCTGGGGGCTTTTGGGGAGGGGGGGTACTTTCCAAACACATATCCAACTTTAGGTTTCTATACAAGTTCACAGTTACTTTTAGTAATGAAGGAAGCAATGTGTAAATACTTCAGGATTTTTTTTTTAACACTGCCTTGTATTTAATATTTAAAGAATGTTAAAGGGGAAGTTTTACAGTGTTCTGGGGTAGGCTGAAATTTAGTCGTGCCAAAACCCCCTTTTTTTTCCCCTAGGTCTTAATGATGTGGGGTAAAGTGACTGAAATTGCAGTGACAAAATTGTCCTCTCTCTGACTTGCGGAACCGTCCGATACTGCTAAGCCAGATACAGTCAAATGAAGATGGTGCCAATTTGTGCATAAAATTCTCTGTTTCTCTTTTAAACTAAGCTATGATAAATATTTATCAACTTAGTGTTGATTAAAATAGGTGACAGTGGAAAATGACTCTCCAAAATGAATGGAGGTTCCTTGGTCTGCTCTAGTTTAATGTAGTTGGGTAACTTCACTGTAGTATAGGCTTGACTCATCTAATGATTGCCCTGCAGTTTTGGTTGAAGGATGCTTGCTGTCTGTTAGAAATAAACTTAGATTAGCAAAATGAAAAAAAGATTCGCTTTTATATTTTATCCTCACTGGGTAAAATAAACTTGCAGATCAGTTCTGGCTTGAAAAGTGAGTCAGCTAAAGAATTTCTTGGATTAACCTTAATTTTGTTACATCAGAATAATTGGCTCCAACAGAAGGCATCCTGTCGTGGCCTTGCCCAGTCCCCGCAGAGTGCCCTTTGACATCATTTCCACTTGCAGGAACTCAGCACGACTTAGGATGGAGTCCTGAAATACGGACAGAGCAGAGGCTGGCACATCTGGCTGTAGTGGAAACGGAGAGGTTTCTTAGTGAGTGGCGACTGCATTTCAGTAATGCCCCCCAAGTATGAGGTGTAATCCGTACAGTATTCAGTAATCAATTAATTTCAAACTGTACTTACTTATTATTTGTTTTTATTGAAATAGTAAATGTAGGAGAGCAGAGAATTTGACACATAGCCTGAACTGTAAGATCCAGGCTTTGTTCAGGAATTAAATATTACTTTGCTGTAGAGGACCTCCAGTCAATTTTAAGGAAATAATGAGTACTGGCTAGAAAGTGAAAAATGTCAACATTGATAAGGGTGTTTGTCTGTTTTTGTTTGACGTGCTCGTGGGCTTTTCAGTCCAGAAATGCTCACTGGGATTCGGCACCGAATGAAACTTCCTTGTCGAGGGGGGGGGCGGTCTTTATAGAAAACATTTTTGTTCTTTAGGAAAAAATAGAAAAAAAATTAAATTGAATTTCCCTTGAAGAAGATGGTCTTGGCAGGAGGAGCTAGGAAATGAGTAATTTAACTCCTTTTTATGTAATTAGTGTAACCAGACATGGCTTTATTTTAACATTTGCTTAATTTTTGAGCCAGATTTATTTTAAAACTCTAGCTGACTTCATTTCCTGCTCACTCTGAATGGTCTTGTTTTCTTTTTAGCTGGGCTGGCCATTAGACTTATTCAAATAGATTTTTAATATCTCAAACTCATCAAATATTTGCTAAGTGGCCTTTGAAGTTGATTTGTATTTTATTTCATGTATTATTGAAAAGTTCAGAAGTAATACTCTTTTTGTTCTTATTCAAGCTGCTTTTTATTTGTCATTGTAATACAATGGAAAAAGAACAGCCTGAATTGATTAAAAATAAATAAATAAAAGGCCTGGAAACTCAGTTAAGGATGAAACTCAATCCTGAAGTCACAGGGGTTTTTCCAGGTGTAACAGGAATCTAAGAAAACTGGTGATCTCCCTCTTTCTACCCCATGCGTGCTGTCGTATACAATATACAAGCACGAAAGGGCAGTTTAAGCTGCTTTGCCAACACGGACCCCTGCTCTGGCTCAAAGCCATTCCAGCGTTAGTATTTCTCCGCAGATTATGCTCCCATTGAGCAACGCTGAGTTGTCTGAAGTGTAAAAATCCTGCTGCCAAAGCCCTCTTCATTGTCTTAATGATGTTCACCTTAGTTACAGTTATGGTAGCGGCCATGGCCAGGCTGACCGGCTAGTATGGCTTGAAAGGTGCATGTGGTTTTAAATACGCTTCGCTAAATCCTGAAGTAAATATGAGCACATTGATTATTTTTTTTCTAGTTCAGAAAAGCTTTTATTGCTGAGAGTTCAGATTTCGTACTCGAGCTGAAGCGCGAGCCGCAGGACCGGTGTTCGCGCGCGGGTCAAAGGTCGTCCCTTCCGCACGTGCCGCGCTCGCTTCTCCTGCGTGGGGTTGGGTGCCGTTGGGTGCCCTCGGCTGCCGTCTTTTGTCTCGTTTTTGTTTAGCTGCCGAGAACGCCCGGAGTTCACCTGCCGGAGGCCGAGAGCTTCCAGCCTTCCGTGCAGGGCTGCTGTTTTTCTCAGAGGGGGCTTTACGAGCTCTAAGTTTTCGATATGCCGACAACGCTCAATGCGCGTCCCGCGGCCGGCGCGCCAAGGGGAGCGAGTGGAGCGTGCGTGTGACGAGCGCGGGGTCCGCGCTGGTCGCTCCTGGGATTTCCCCGAGACCCGCTGCCTTTGCAGCTGCAAACGCGTGTCCCGCTGCCTGCGGGCCCAGCCTCGCCGCACCGCCCGAGGGCTGCTCAGGGCGCGCTGCGGGGGGGCCCGGCCCGGCCCGGCACGGCACGGCACGGCACGGCACGGCACGGCACGCCGCNACCGAGCTCCCTGAAGCCGGTACCTTGAGGCAGCCGCGGCTGAGCCGTGCCCGTAGGAAGCTCTGGGCCCTCAGGTGGGATCCAGCGACTTTCAGCAAGCCTTGGTTTGGGGCTTTTTGTTTGCCCGCTTGGATTTTCTAGTGCGTCAGATGAGGGATGGAAATGCATGTTGTGGTCAGCTTTGCAGTGCTCCAGCTCTTAGGGATTCTGTACGAGTCTTGTTATTCTAAACTTTAATAAATGCTTTGAATTTGTAAGCCTGTTTCAAGGCACTGGCGCGTGCACTTGAATTCAGGTTTTGTTTCTATCTTCTGCTGTTACCAGAACCGATGTGCTGCTCTCCCACTTCCAGATTAGCTCGAGAATTTAAAGTTGCCAGGCTTCTGGCAGCCGCTACGTCTGTTCCCGGCTTTAAGAAATTTTTGCCTTTTTTAAGAAGTAGATTTTGGAACAAACCTGGCCCTGAAGTGATTAACTGTAGCTTGAATAAGAGCACCCTCGTGTATTAGGACTAAGCATGACCCGGAGAATAAAATGAAACACACCACCTGCGGGGCAGAAGTAGGGGCAGACTCGGTTTTGGAAGTTCAGTGTGGAGAGGGAGTTTCACGTTCCCGTTGTGAAGAGCGTTGTCTCGTCTGCTCCTGCTCCTTACGCCCGGTGAATGTACAACACTCGCAAGAGCTGAGATGGCAGTATCTGTAGTAGAACTTCTCCCAGACAAAGCCTATTGCACGCAAAGGAAGATAAAACATACTTTAAGTAGCGACAGATATCCCGCGCTGCACAAGAGGGGATTTTCTGCAGAGCAGTAGATACAAGTAGCAGCCGGAATGACCCGATATTAGCTGTGGGCTGTCGGGGGGGTGTCCCCTTTCCCTTCTTGTTCCTGTGCGTTAGCTTACAGGAGCGAGCGTATATTAAACAAAGGATAAACTTGCATGAGGGTATTTATCTCTCTCTGGGTGAAACCCGTACTAAGACATGAAAGGTAAAAGCTGCATTAATTACTCAAGAGGGATTCAAAGCTCAGCAGTTTACCAGGATTGAAGGATTTATTGAAAAACAGTGGTTCTCATGTGTAACTCCAGGCAATAAACCTATTTAATTAAAGGCTTAATCTTCTAGTTGACATGTTTGCTACTGTTCCAATAAAAAGCTTCATCTGTAGCCAGTTTCTGTAACTATACAAATAATAGTAGAATCCCTCATCTTTGTTCAGGTTTTTTTAACTGTTTAATTGAATTATGTTGGTTATATTATAAATATTTAAAGGACTTTTGTGTCTTTAGGAATCAAAAGCTTTAAATGGTACATGTTCCAAGTTATTTAAATACAGGCAGTGTGTCTTTGCCTATTCCTTTTTTCAAACAAAAGAATTTTCTTTTTCATAGAGGTTTGCATTGATAAGTGTTCTGCATGAGCAGCAGTATTTTAAGGTATTTGCCTCTTCAAGCTAGGTATGTGCCCTCACAGCTAGCTTACCATAAGTATCGTTAATTCAAGTTTATGCAAAATTAGGGTGTTTTTTTAAAGACTTTTCATCTCAGTGCTTGCTGCTTAGAAATGTAATCATGATGTATTATGAAGGAGCAGATTAGAAAATACTGAGAGGTGTGGTAAGAATAGTTAGATGCCTGGATTATTTTCATATCATAAGATTCTGTAATGGGACTAAACTAAATGTATTTAGCTGAGAAAGGAAGAAAATGAGAATTATTAAAGTGAATACAATAATATTTTTATATTAGATCCCGTTCGTTCTTAATGCTGTTTGAGCAGACAAGGAGGAGATGTTATTCCTGTGCTTTATAAAGGCGTGTGTGTGTGTATCTGCATACACACAAGTGTAGGGCGGTATACGTACCTTTCACCTGCGGTGAAGACCGTTATTCCCCATGATTTTCTTTTAAGGATCAAAATGTTGTAAGTACTAGAGTTGACAGTTGTATTAGTTTAAAGCCATCGAAGGTTAATCAAATCTTACATCCCCCAGGTATAAGTTTTGGAATTCAAGGAGAAAATTCTGTAGTGTTCTGTGGGAAAATATGGAAAAAAGTTTCGCTAGGTTATTCCAAACAGGTGTTGGTCAGCGCTGGAGCCGCGGCTTGCTCCCGTATGCTGTAATCAAGTGGTTTAGTGTAACAGCATCTTTCAACTAAACCTTCCCTTTACTGAGCTAGAACTTTAACTCGGGTCTCTAATCCAGCAAATACTTTATTCTTTTAAACTTCTGTGTTTGGACTATTTCTTTGAATTGCATCTTTAATAGAAATGTTTGCTTTGCTTTGCTTTAGGTTGGGACTCATCGGGAAGAAAGTGTCAGCCTCAACAGCAACCATTCAGTTCTTCCCAGTACAGTTTCTGCTCAGAGCACAGAACTAAATCATAAAACACAAGAAAGCTACAGAGGTAACTTTCCAGCAATATTAAATGCTGAACAGGGTCTGCAGTAATCCAGAGCCAGTGAGGCTGTAGGTCTTGGTAAACTTGCATCAACACAGGGGACAGGAACATAAATAATGTTGAGAAATAAAAATCCATTATAAATCCTATAAACCACCACTGTTTCCTGCAACAATTTTGAGGGCATCCCTGTGTCAGACTTGTCCCGGTATAGCTTCAGCAGAAGGCTCCGCATTACAGCCACTTTCTTCCGGCTGAAGAAGCCGTAATGCCATTTGCAGTACTGCAGCCGCTTGCGAATCGGCCGGGAGGGTTGCAGAGTGAGCCGAGGCTAGGTTTCAGTCAAGCCAATAAAAGGAAGTTGTTCCACACAAGTGTTTACAGTTCCCTCGATTTTTAGCCTACAGAAGTAAGCTATAGAAAACAGACGTCAGCTTACTCGTTAGCGTGCTTGCACCATTTAGGGATGTGTGCGTTGCACATTTGGCCTAAGCCCAAGCCCCGATGTCAGCGCAGCTCTGCCCTTAGATTTGCAGCCCAGACATGAGGTGCAAATTTCCTTACTTCGCTAAACGTCCTTTTGTCTTCAGCACTGTCTTTCTTAGATTAAGCTGTTACTGATCAAGCTGCTCTATGAATTATGATCCCTTTACAGCCCGTGACACTGCCCAAGTATAGCAGCGTTACCAGGATTTCTCTTGTTTCTGTTGCCAGAGCGTAGTTCCTCCTGTCTTCCCTGACTTCTGCTCGTCTCTGGCCTCCCATTGTCAATATCTGCTTGAGATCGAGTTTCACTCCTGTGATACTGATACTGATCTCTGGTTGCTTGCAGCGCTGTCGGGTGGCTTACAGAGCCAGTCTGTGGCTATAGGTCCAACAGAAATCAAGTCTGAACATAAGGAGAAGGATGAAAATATACATGAACCCCCCTCATCGGATGACATGAAATCAGATGATGAGTCCTCCCAGAAGGATGTCAAGGTCTCATCTAGAGGCAGAACAAGGTGGGTTGCTGGCATGACCTAGAGAATTTGTGCTCTCTTAATGCTCTGTAGCAGGTTGTCCTTAAGTTTGATAAATGTATTTCAAGGCTTTGTGTTACCTCAGTGCACCTATCGACAAGCAGCTGAAGCAGATAAATAGTTCACAGTATTTGTATCTATTTAAATACAAGATAGAGGATTTTCTGGGAAAACCACCTGAAAAGTAGGCATTCTCTTACGTTAGTTCCTTGCCTAATACCTGCCTGTACGGATAAGTAGTAAAAGATTCAGAGGGCCCAGCCCCGCATAGAGGATGGGAGAGCGTTGGAAATCCGCGATACTTTGTACCTGGGCTGGGGCTGCGCTTCTCAACGTGAGCCAGTGGTGATGGGGAGCGGCAGGCTGACAACCCGGAGGCCGGGCTGGATACGGTAGGTGAATATGCTTCGTAAACACGTCTTCCCTTCCCAAGCTGCGGACGAAAAACCTGGAGTTGACGCTGGGTAAAATGCTTCTGGATCTGCCTGATAGGCCTGGCCCAAGCGTTGCAATTTGAAATAACAGCAAACAATCTGGATTTTGCTACCACAGACAGCTGAGTCTGTACCATCAGACGTGTCTAATGACGTTTTAGTGTATTAATTTTAGTAGAGCAGAGGTTTTGCACAGTTTTAGACTTAGCTGGAGAGTCCTATATTAAAAAAAAAGGCTGTGCAACTTAATATAATAATTTGAAGTGATAGAGGGGTTCTAAATATAACTGTTTAGCTCTACACTGGGTATTAGAAGAAAAAATAGGTCTAAAATTGGCCAGGAAGGCCTTTTACAAAACTAAAACTTTTTAATAAGCACATTAAATTGAAAATTACTTGAATGCCTTTTTATGTAAGCTGATCTGTTGGAAAATAGCAAAAACTATTTGTTGAAAGTGATTTATTCTTCACCTGGCAAGGTGGCTGAGTTGGCTCTTAACTATTAGACCATTCGTCAGTAATTGAGTGACGTGATAGTTCAGCACACGCTTCAGGGGGCAGCGTGTTGCCACTAGTCTTCCCAGAGGCGTTTACCATCTGCAGGCAACATTCTGTGGATATTCGTCAGGCAGAAACTTTAACATTAATTTTCAGGAAAAGGCAGGAACAGTAAGAATTACCTGAATACTTAAGCATTGATATCGAACGCTTTCTTAGTTATCTGAATATACTTCAGTATGAAACAAATTAAGTGGGAAGAAGTTTAACTTCATCAACTGAGAATTTTGAACCGGGGCAGGATCACTTGTTTGAAATGCCAGTGATATGTCGATATATTTTTATTTATGCTTCCTTGCAGCAGCACTAATGAAGATGAGGATTTAAACCCAGAGCAGAAGATAGAAAGAGAAAAGGAGAGGAGAATGGCAAATAACGCTAGAGAACGTTTGCGCGTACGAGATATTAACGAGGCATTTAAAGAACTTGGCCGTATGTGTCAGCTTCACCTGAAGAGTGAAAAACCACAGACAAAACTGCTTATTCTTCACCAGGCTGTGGCAGTCATCCTCAGTCTAGAGCAGCAAGTGAGAGGTCAGTAGCCCGTCATCGTGCTGTGGCAGTTTGCATGGGAGCTTTGTTCATGGAGCAGTGTCGGTCTCTTGAAATGGGCACACCTAGATGCGCAAGTTACTAAAAGGATGTTTGCTGTTCTGTGATGATGTTTGAGCTCTTCAGGAAATGCAAAGAATAAATTAAAAAAAAAAAGGCGGGGGGGGGAAGGGAGGTATTAGGTTTATGCTTTGATATTTCTGGGGCTTTTCTTGTGCAGTTAGCCATCTCTTCACCTGTGTTTTCAAGGTAAATTGATTAATTAAAATATCGACGCATCTTGCTTTAAACTGAAATAAGCACTTATACAGCAGTACAGAAGCTTCAGCAAAAGTAAGAGATCTATTTTAAGATGAACCCAACATAACTGAGATACTAAAATGCAGTGAATTTAACTGCATTTACTTAGGTTTCTGCATTAAACATACACTGGGGAGGAGGGAGGAAACCTACTTCTACTCTAACTGAATCAGGGCTGGGTTTGCATGTATCTTCTTTCCCTGATTCCTTTAAATAATAGGCCTACCGGTAGGTGCAGAAGGAAGAATTCTTTGGGCAGTTCACTCTCTTCAGGAAAGATAGTTCCAGGAATTACAGCTGGTTCTTCAACCGTTCCGTTCTCGTGTGTTGGTGAAGCTACAGTTGACTTGGAGTCTCCCTCTAAACTTGTGTCAAAGACATGTTGAAGTTCTGCGGCACCTTTAACTTCTGGTCAGCCCTGCGTTGGTCCGGCAGTTGGACGAGGTGATCGTCGTAGGTACCTTCCAACTGAAATAGCCTAGGCTAGCCTGTGCTGCGTAGCTGGTGCTTGAACGGGTGAGCGTCCTCATGCTCTGCTCTTCGGAGCTAGCGAATAACCGTCTCCCGTGCTGTCTCACTGGTGCAGGTGCATCGAGTGACTGGAAGTCTTTCAGAAGTGGAGGATGTCAGTGGTCATATTTGCTTAGTGTGCTACATTTTTGAATCACTGATGTCACTGAATGATGTCAGTGCTCTTATTTTTGTGTGCCTTGGCTTTACTTGCATTTCCTAATCGGTTGCTTGCATTTTGCACAGGAGAGCAAAGCAATTGTTTAAAAGATTAAAGTTTAAAGCTTAAACAATAAAGTGACAAAGCGAATAACTCAATGCAAGCTTATGTACTCTGTAGTAAGGGTGAGATGCTGTGTCGTCAGGCAGAGTTTTACTGACGCAGTTTTTAATAAAGACACGCTGTCTGCAGTCCGAGTTCTTCCAAGGCATGTAGGGCAACCAGTTACTCTGCAGGTGAGGCACCACCTAGTGCCAGGGTAAAGTGCCATTTTAGCATCTCTGAGGCTTTGATCTTGGGAATTGTTTTGGTCTGAAAATGTTTGCCATGGTCTGGAAGATAAGTTTGAATGTTACAGAGGTCAGAATAACATTGACCAAGCATGTTTTTTAATGTTTAAAAACCATGAAGGCCCGCCCTTCTCCCTGCTCTCAGGGATTCTGTAATGCACAGAACGCTCTGGGTGAAAATGAATAACACCCTTTCTGCCTTGGTCAGAGGCTGCTTCCGAACCTTATGCTTGTGGCAGAAATCTTTGTCTAAACATACTCCAGTGAAATCAGACCTATTCTACAAGCAGTGTAAATTGAGAGCTTTTCCTTCCTCGCGTTTACATCTCGCCATCTACCCCCTGTGCATTTGAGGAAGTCTATCACAAGCACACTGTGCCTCTGGTAAGAGGGAGGCTGTGTTCCCCGTTTTCCTTTGCCCATCGTTCTTTGCACCTGTTCCTGAAAGTGAGTGACCAGAGCTTTGTGTGGTGCCCAGAGGAGCTTTCACCAGTGCCTTCTATAATTGCATAAACAATTTCCCCTCTCTGGTAATGAAGCTTCTCATTTTGTGATTGGTGCTATTCAAAATGAAACATCTCAGATTTTAAGCTCTAACTGTAGGCTAGCGTTTTTATCTCCGTTTCCTAAATCACTGCAAATTAACTTCCTTTCAAAGTTTCCACATAATTAAATCTTCCTCAAAACTTCAAGGCGAGCCACATTTAAACAAAGAAATTGTGATTAGGGAAAGTTAGCTTGTTGTTTTTTTTTTTCTGGTAGACACCTTGGGAGTGCTCATCCTTAGGAAATGCAGTAGGAGGCTGTTGATAATGACTTGGGTGAAAATAGGATTAGCCAGGCCAGCCACAATTGCCTCTGTCAGATTAGCTAGATTCTACCCCTTGTAAAATGCAGGGGGTCAGCAAGCTGCAGCTTTTAGAGGGGTGCCTGTGCAGTGCACGAGAAGGGCTTGTGCTTCTGTTCAGTTTTGGCAGTCTCCTTACAGTTAAAATTGGATCTGCAATCTTAAGCTGCAAACCCGAATTCACAGACAGCTAGAAAAATACCTCAAAATGTTGATGAAATTCAATGTGTGCGATTTCCATTTTTTGTATTTGGATTGACAAAAAGCCACTCTGAAGAACAGAAACAGTTGACTTTTAGAAACTGTCATTATTTGAAAACTAGATCCAAATCTACATCTCTTGAAGCTAATTGGGGAAGTGGAGACACACTGATGGAAATATCTTGATAGCTAGTCCACAGCTGGCTGTTATAAAGTACTGGCTTTTATGGGAGAGGAAATACGGTTTTTAAAAAAAAATGATCTTTCTGCTTTGTGTGACTGTCGTCATATTCTTTCAATTTAAGCAAGATGGGCGCAAGATGATTTCAGACTTGAGCGTATGAAGAGAACTATGGACTTGGGCCATTCTAGCTCCCCTGTTCTGACAGCAGGCTAACGCTTAAGGTGAAGAAAGGAGCAGTACCATTACCAAAACTAGTGTGTGTCAGTAGGGCTGGTATGACTTCAACATACCAACAAAATGCAGAAGCCTCTGTTTTATTACATTGTAAATTAGAAACAGTTCACATTTTGCACTTTAGCAACTTCTGGTGACAAGGGAGGCACTTTTAAAAGAAGTTTTTTGAAGGCGTTTGTAGGCAGCCAGTAAAGCTTGGTTGGTTGGTTGTGTTTTGTTTTTTTAAAACCCCAGCAGTTTAGGAGATGCTCGGTAGGGTTTTCAGTAGTGCTTGTCTGCAGCTTTAGACACCTGCATTTTCACGCAGGGATGTAAGCAGTTAGAAGAGGGAAGCTGCACAGCTGTTTTTACTCAGTGGTTAATGCATCGATATTCCCCTTGGTATCAGTGTATAGGATGTTAAGAATCATTTTTCTGTTACAGAACGAAACCTAAACCCTAAAGCAGCCTGCCTTAAGAGAAGGGAAGAAGAAAAAGTTTCTGCCGTATCGGCAGAGCCGCCAACACCACACCCAGGAAGCCACCCTGGCCTGAGTGAAACTACCAACCCTATGGGTCATATGTGAACACCAGCCAGGTACGTCTCTTGGCTAGAGGGGAATGGCTCTTGTTGCTTCCTACTGGCTACGATCCGGGAGACCTAGATGTGTTCGTTCTTAGTTACTGAGCTGCCACGAGCACTAGGCTTCTTTGTGCTACCGGGTACTTCCATATCTCTGAGCGTAAGCAAAAGCCTGCAGATTTCTCTAGTTTTATAATAAACCAAGAAATTGTCGTTAAAGTCTCCTCATTTCCATGCATCGTTGCCAATGGCTACATCTCTTGGCTCAGGTGGCCTTCTTGGCATGACATCAGAGGAGTAGTTAACAGCTTGCTAGATAAGCCAAGCATAATAGAGATGAATTATACATCTTTAAATGGTCTAAATATCACATCAGTTCATTTAAAATCCATGTATTGTTTCCTAGTGCCGATACAAACAGTTAGAGAGGCTTCTCATCTCAGAGACACTTGCGCTCTGGCTTAAGGCCAGTCAGGCGAACTTGTTCCATTTCCCCAACAGAGGCTGCTAACTGTCTTAATTCACAGTCTGTATTAGTGAAGATAGTTATGATTTAGAAAGTAACGTTTTCAGCTTCACAAGATAAATCAGCGTTTCCAAAGGCCCCGTGTAGTCCAATACGCAGTTGTTCGTGTAACAGATGCTGATGGGGAAGCCTTAAAGGAATATTAGTCTTTTGGTTTTATTACGTGGCGTTGGTTGGGTGGGTTTTTAAATAATTGGAAAAAACCCTTGATTTTGAGACGAAAAAGTTCTGGGCGTTCCAGGTCTTTTAAAACAGTAGGACTGTGCCCCTTTCAGAAAGAGTAAGAGATTGGGTTCAACGCCCTCATTTTCACCTGTAACTTTACTAAATTTCATGTTTTGGGAGGTTTGTTGGTGTTTGCATAGACTGTTCCGTGTCTCTTTTAGCTTAAGGTAAGGGCATGCATCTTGCCAGAACGTATCCCACGGACGTTTATTATTCCCTGGTGTTCCTTGGAAAGCAGCAAAATGGCATTTAGATCGAGCCTTGTTCAAGTCAGTACTTTTCCCCCATCCCTTATAGGCAGCTTCTGTCTTCATAAACGAAACGGGTTTTCTTTTTAGGAAAACAAGGAGCTCTGAATTGTTTTCATTTTACTCCAGACAGAGCAATAAGCTACTTCTAAATCGTCAGATAATTCTTGATTTACTCTTGCCTTACTAATACAACGAACCACTTTCAAAAGTTTACCGTACCTTTTCTCTTTAAATAGCAACAAGTTTGTAAGATGACTCAAGTGTGATGTTGACATGAAAAGGCTGCACAGGCTCCTTAGCTATACGGCAATGCGTACCTTCAACAGTAGCGATTAAATTGGGTACCATCTCTGCTTATTGTGGGGAACAAAGTCAAACACAAATCAAAGGTCTGAGATTTGCAGATTCTTCTTCCTCCCCTATCCAGAGCCCCAACAGAAGGTTCCCGAGAGTAAACTGTTCGATATCTCACATTCAGCGTGGGTATCTCTGGGAAGAGGATTTCAAGGCCTCTCCATGTGATTTTTCTTTGGCACTTAACTGACGGAAAATGCGATAAGCTACAGTTTCGGTTAGTTCTCTAGTGTTGGTATTGTGGTTGTTACTGATTCTTTTCCTAACAGCCCTTTCTCCTTCCAAACCTCCTTCTAGAATTCCAGAATTATTGGTAGGATACACAGAAGGTGACCTTTCTTCACAAGGACACAGACAACTAACATTATATGAAGACACAAACCTGACAGGAGAAAACACTTGAAGCAAGAAACCCAAATGCAATCTTATGATCAAAGCTACTGGTCAACACCTGCATCAGGATTGAAGATACCAGATCTTCAGATCGAATTTCAGCCCGTGAAATACTCTGAACATATCATTCTGTTGCAAGCAGTGTGTCGCTTCTGCACAATCAGAGACTGTTGTGATCTCTCCACTCATTGTGGAAGTTGCCTTGTGCCTAAACTGAATTGACAAATGCATTGTAACTACAAATTTTATTTATTGTTATGGAACTGTAAAGGTCTACATATAAAGGGAAAAGTTAACATGTTAAAAGCTGATAAAGTTTCAGCTGGATGCCAGCATTTACTAAAGCTGTTCACATTCAGAGAACAAAGCAGTGACAACGTCGACCCGTAGCATTCCCAGCATACCTATTAGTGTCTTAAAAAAGGAAGGGAAAAGTCTTTTGTCGTCCTTTCCTCTCCTTTTGCCATATGACTAGTGTTTTCCATGCAATAGGAAACTATTCCTTGGTATAGCTTTTTTTATGTTATTTTTTGGTCTCTGGTCATCTGAACAGTTATGGTCATAGTTACCCTTCCACACTGGGCTCCGCGCTTCAAGCCGGCAAGAGGCCTCCTGAAGGCTGTGGGCAGGAGCCGTACCGTGACCATAACGTTTCTTGGATTTAAAAAGCGATTTTTATTTTCCCTCAGACTTTCCTCAAACATTTTTTTTTCCTAATTATAAACAAAACCTTTTTAGGCTTCTAGGCTTCATAGTAAAGCTTGTAACGTGAAGTGTAAATTGGGTGGGGAGAATCTACTTTGTTAGAGTTGCTTTGTTTTCCGAGCAGTAAGTACTACATATAGTACATGTAAAGTGTTAGCTGTATGTAAGCACAAAATGCATTAAAATACAAAGGAGATTGTTTTCAGGCTGTAATTTTGGTGAATAGTAAAATCCTAAGTTCACCGTGGCAGGTAGTGTGATGACATGACCACCAGTACGGTGGGCTTACTTAACGTAATGGAGTATAAGAGCAATGGTCACCAGTTTTTCCTTATGGTATACATTAATTATCTCGTCATTTTTGTATGGCTTGTCAGTGGAGAAAACCAATCAGTGTGAACCAAATGCAAACAAACGACCCCCTCCCAAGCCATATTAGCATTAAACCTTTGAATGCTTCTCCACCAGAACAGTGTCCATAAGTATTTCTTCGTCACAGATGTGCTGAAATGGTTAAAACCCCTTTGAACTTCCATGGAAACTGTCTTCCACTGCAATGACCATGGGAGGAGATTGCCTAAGCTATTGCTGACACAGAGCGTCTTTCACCACCGGCAATTGGTTCGCACACAAAACAGGAACAAAAGAAACATTTTATGAAGTCATTTAATTTGAAAGAACAAAAGATGGATTGTGAAAATAAACTAATGAATTTAAGCTCACGTTTGGATGGTTCCTAACAAAACAGCTTGTGGAATTAGTGGACTCATTTCTATTACTTTAATTTGCATATATCATGAAATAACACCTGATTATATCTGTGGCCTTGTTCTTCATTTCAGTGTTTATCAGCTAAACAAATTTGTTGCTTATGACGTGTGAAAGTGATCACGTGCCACTGCCTGGCCTTTTTCCTTCTAAGCTTGTTGTCTTTTTGGCTATATTAGACTTTGCAGTATGCCCAGAAGCTTTCCTTCATAAAATAGAAAGAAAAAAACATTTGGCTTATTTTTCACTGTAGCTAGTCTTTTATACAATAATCTTGTAAGAAAATTTCTTGAATTCTAAATATTACTCTTTCTAGATTTTTGAAATCGAAAAAGTTTTCAGTAAAAAGTTTCTTACTTTATTTTACTATATTAGGTAGTAAAAATGTAGGGTTATTTACCATAACCTGTTCATTAATATCAGAAATTTACAATAGCATTGTAAGACCATAGTAGGGTTCTAGCATACCGTGTAGTACCTATGGAGTATTGTAAGAGCTAATTGTCCGAGATGAATTGCTTCTCATCTTGTTCTCCAGTTTCCATTGTTGGTTTATTGCAGATTTGTACCCTGTGTCAAATTTCAAGGTATTGCTGATAAACCTTTCCAACCAGCAGCAAGAAGTTCAAAAAAATTTCTGTCAATGTAACAGAAAACACTATGTATATAACATTTATGTAGCAATAAATGTGCCATCTTTTTTTAACATGGTAAATCAGTGAGTTTTTTAAATTTCTCTCTCCTCATAGGTAATGTGTTGCTTGAAAAACACCAGCAAAACCAGCTGCCTTTATCTGAGTAAAACCTAGCAGACATTCTCAAGGTACAGAGCAGAAGTTGCAGGCACAACAAGCGTTGTGGCTACTCCCTGTGAAGCCGATACAGAAATTCCCAGCGAGCGGAGAAGGAGCAGTACCTAACCTGCATTTGCTGCCGCGCAGAAAGGGGACTGCACAGGCAAATTGCAAACTGGGAGCAGAAGCTGATCCCGTAGGCGTGTGCCTCCTGCTGCATCTTGTTCCTTTACTTTGTCCTTAAGAGAGGTAGCTAAGATCTAAGCCCCTTTTGTGCGCTGAAGTTCAGTGCCGAGTTACTTCTGAATTGATCGATGCATCTACGTAGGTTTTACGAAAAAGGGGGAGGGGAGGAATCTGTAGCTTAAGCTTGAGATTAAAATTCTCACATTTTCTACAATTTTTCCTTCCGTGAACACAAACAAAAGAAAATGGAAGTGTCCAATGTCCAAGGCATGCACGGACAGTGGTGAAACCTTCATGCAACTCCTAGTCCACCACTGTTTAAGCCAAAAACCTCAAGTAACAAGCAGACTTCAGAGAAGCTTGAGTTTTTTCAACTCTTCTCTAAATAAATATCCCTGGGAAAGGCAAGTCAAAGACGAAAGCCAATAGAGATACTGTGTATAGAAAGATCCGACGTTCAACCGACCGTGGTGTGTGTCGGTATGGCTGCTGTGCACTGCATTGTTTCCAACTCTTGATACTGTCCTTTGCAACCTTAGAAAATCTAATGATGGATGTGGAGATCTAGTTTACATTGTAAAAGACTCGTCAGCATGCATACACAGGCAGGTTTTTCTAATGTGCCAGTGCTTTTGCTCTGGCCAAATACGGGAGGTGAGACGCAGCCGTGTATGTACGTCTTTTAGTACGTCTCCAGTAGCTGTGGAAGAGGTGCCCCGGTGCCTTCCCCAGCACACATTCTCAATTCTGGTGTACTTACTCCAGTAATAATTCTAAACCAAGCCTTCGAGCAGCCATCATTACTCCTTTCCCCTTCTGTGAATGAGACCTATTACATATTTGTCACTTCTTTTGGAGAGAGTAAAAATTATGTTTTCCTCTTCTTCGTCTTTCCTTTACCACACTTCTGCTGTCCTGTTTGCATATACTTCCTGATCACAAGTCCTTCATCGTATTCTTTTTTCTCACATTTCCTTGTTTTCTCCATTTGCCTTTTTTTTGTTTTGGTGTGGAAGAGATGCATGTTGGGATACCTTTGTTAAATACAATCTGCTAGAACGAGCATTTGAAATACTGTAGGAAAGCTTTCCTGTAAGTCTAAAGCATTCAGAAAGGCTTAAAATGGACTCCCGTCTTCTTTCCTTCAGCATGGAGTAGATGCTGTTAAGAAGACTCTGGATTCTTTACATAAGAGTTAACATTTCCCCAAGAATTAATCAGCATTAACGTCTGGAAATCATGGCAGAACAAAAATAAAACGCAACAGTCTGTAAAAGACAACCTAGTTATTGGGTGGCAAACTTTGCTTTTTCTTTGTCTCACTAATACCTTATGCTTTCTAATATACCTAGCCTGTGGATACTAAAATGTCCTGTAAAAGGCAGAAACAATCTGTCCCAATTTTAAAGCCTGGCAGTATTTCAAGAGGGGGGGTTCAAGAAGGCCCAACAGGAATGAATAAGCACTGACACCTTCCTGCCTCCGTGCAGACAAGATGTAGCCAGAGCTGAGAGCCGTAATGCAGCTGCCTTGGTCGCAGGGTGTCACTAACCCAGGGGTGGAGGGTTGCAGCCCATCGCATCCCTGGGAAGATGCACAGCCCTGGCTCCTGCCTTCCTGCTGCTCACCTCCCCAGTGCAGTGAGGGGGAGGTTTCCCAGAAAGTGGGGAGAATGGTGCTAATAGGAGACTGCCTCAATCCTTTCTTGTCTCCCTTTAGGTCTCTGCTGTCAAAGACCAGATAGGTGTCATTTGCAGGGGGTATTTTGTACTGTTTAAACTTCGTTTGTTTTACTGAGGTTAATCCCACTGTCAACTGGGAGTTTATTCCCTGGTTAAGACAAATACACTGTTCAACTGATAGCGCAAGCAACTGCATGTGCATGTTCAGTACAACTCGGCTAGCTTAGCTCTTTGGTTGCAGTCACCTGGGATTGCTTGTATTGATCATAAATTGCACAGACCAGACCTTACGCTCTGAAACTGCAAATCATCTGGGTTGGAAACAGAATCCCTTTCAATTCTCTCCTAGTCATGACTTTTCACATGTTTTGATGCAATCAACATAATGTGTTAAATGAAAACTGATTTAAAAAAAAGTCTTAAAATTATACCAAATACCAAACAACATAAACATCTCTCTCAAAATGTTCATAACTGGTCCAGGAGGGCAGATCTGTTAGAAAGTCAGTGGCTGAGCTAAATATTTGGAATTCTGGTTATTGCAGGTAAACTAGAGAAGCAAGAATACTGAGGTTGTTTCATTTTCAGGAGAGATGCACTATTTTTAACAGTATCACATAAATGTATTGAGACAAAAGGAATTAAATATAAACTATATCAGTCAGAACAGTACCTGCTGCCAAATGTGATTGAACAGATGAGAAAATAATTTACAATATAACTCAAAATTCAGTCTATGTTATTCATAGACCCCTGCTAGTCCTAGACTTCAGAAAAGCATGAGAAACCTATGCAGATCCTATAACTGGAGCTATCTCTTTCCATCAAAGCTCTGAATAATGTATTAAGTTATATTTGTTTTGGAAAACTCAACAATTCAGCTCTTTAAAAAAAAATCCAGGAGAAAATTTTTCAAAGTAAATGGACATGACACTAAACTCTTGTACAAATGAGCACAACAGTGTCTTGCTAACTTAGTAATGTGGATTTTTGGCCCTACTTTCCTATTTTTGTGCTGAGGCTTTTTCTGTCCCCCTTCGCTGTATTTTAATGGCTAAGGATAAGGTATTTATATACAAGCAAATTAAGTGGTTCCTTATGCTCATAGAAGTTCTGACACACGCTGTTGCATTAAACACACATCTTCATTCAGGATGCAAAGAGGAAAAAGAAATACTTGTGGTGGAATTGTAGGTTAGTCTTTTATATTCAAATACAATTGAAGAAATTTGATGAACGTGAATGAGTCTGTGGTAATCACTATAAAAATAAGTTCTCCAATCGTGAGATTATAAACTCATCTGTAGAATGAGATGTCTGAGGAGTATTGCTCTGCATTTTACTCCCCAGCTCCCATAAATGAGCAGAGATGAACAGTATCAGAAGCATTAGCTTATCACAGAAGCAGAATAAATCACTAGCCCTAGTTTGTGTGTTTGTTGGAAAGACACCAAACAGCCAGTTGTTTGCTGCACAACCAGATTAGGTGCTCCAGACTACTCCCAAATAATTTCCTCTGACCACTGAAATAACTGCTTTCAACATCAGTAAGTTCTCTGGGGCATTTGTGGGCTAGATAGTTACTGTATCAGCCTCATTCACTCGGACTAGAACCTTGACATGCTAGAATAAAAAGTCCCCATCTCAAAATACTGAAAACTCACTCCATAGGAGAGCATCTCCTATATATAAATATAAAATTATGAGGCAGGGGAAATTTTTGCATCATGTTTTGAATTGTCATCAGAACGGTCAGTTCACACCTGCAAAAGCTCACGAGGGTATCACAATATTTTCTTTTAAAGGTGACAAAGAAAAGAAGGAAGTCTTGCAGATACACTTCAAGTTCTATTCATACAGGACCTAGCAGAAAAGAGCTCACATCTTAACTGATCTTCTGTATGCTACAAAGACATAAATGCTAATGTATCTGATTATGAATATAACAGCTAAAGTACATTAATCCCTAACACTACCTGACTAATTAAGATAAATGCATGCAATATTGGTTTTTAAGTCGATGGGCTCTGCTTCCAGTTTACCCTTTTAAAAGGGTAACATTTAATTAAATGTCCATTTAATTTGTTTACATGACTAATTAATAGCTGAAAGTGTAATTAAACATAAAGCTTTTTAGATGCTTATTCCTTTCCTAGCATGCAAGAATAGTAGATGTGAACATCATAAAATGCAAGTACAACAAGAGAGCAAGAATGCTAGAAACAAAACAAAACAAAAAGTGACAGCCTACAGAATAGGAAGGTAGTAACCCAGTACAAATCAGTGCCTGTCATTATCTGTAGCCAGCTGGTCATCATTATCCTGTTATACAGAAGTATAACAAATGTGTCAATAAAGCTCTCCTTATAAGGTTTTTTGGATATAAAACCAGATTCTGCATTTACAGGGGTATCGGGGAAAAGAGTGTGAATGGAACAAAAAATGACGTGCCTGTTAAGCTTTGCTGTCTATTTTTCTGGTGTGCCTATTTTGCGTATCCAGGATAACTGGTGAAAAATAACCACAACCACACACTGGTTAATTCTACTGTTTCTGTAACTGTTGACTTTTCAACTGGAAGGCTGTGTAAACCAAGCTGACCTGTTTCCTCCACAGGTCTTCCTGGACCTCCTTCCTCCCTTGTTCCCTCCCTGCCCCACCACCCCTGTTGCGTGAGATATGGTCTCTAAATTGTATCAGTCATAGGCAAGCTTAAAACTTTTGAATTCCAGGTACGTGTCTCTGCTAATTAATTAATGGAATGATTAGTGCGGTGCAGGTTCACTGCTCCAGTGTGAAGAGCACTGGTGAGATTCAACAATGCTAGGTCCCATCCAGCATCCACAGGAAAGTGCCAGAGACCCTTCTGCCTCCCTTACCGGTGCTGCTTTGTCCCTGGCCCCTTGCCCATTCTTGAGGATTTGCCCCTTCAGTCTTACAGCTCAAGGTCTGGTCCTTCTCTTCCCTTCCAGCCAGAGGCATGCTGGCTTCTGATCCTTCCAGGCCCAGTGTTGGGGCTGCCTTCTTTAGGTGAAGCAGCAGCCCCTTCTTCCTCAGCATGTGGAAGAGAGCAGCAGGGACAGGAGAGTAGAGAGCAAGTCCTTTTTCTCAGATCCAACATGCAGCATTACAGTCACCTTGAGGCCTGGAAGGAGTAATTACATGGGTAGTCTCATTCAACCCAAATATAATAAGCCTATGCTGAACATATACTTATTAAACCAGCAGCTTTTTTAGGCATTTTTCAATTAAAAGGAACATTCCTGATATAAGGACCTGCAAACACATATCAGACACTGTTATCATTCTGATTTGTGAGCAGGAAATTTATGGGCAGTAAAATTCCTCGGTAACAGTAGCAAAAAAGGAATTTGCACAAACCAGCAGTTCTTCTTAATCAAATTATTGGAAAGGCTGGATTATTTTTGCTGAAAATCTTAAAAGATTTCAGCCCAAATTCTTAGGATGGAAAACTTGTTCCCATGGTTAAAATCTGTAAAGTAATAGGCACTGAAAACAGGGGCTGAAATTGGAAAGTAGCAGGCAACCGTACCCATGGGAAATGTAACCGCCTCTAACTGTACAGACATGGATGCCATGCCAGAACCCAAATGAAACGGTTTGGGGAATTGGGGTTGTTCCACTGTTGAACTGTGCAAGTGCATGACCCTCTTACTGACAGCCTTCCTCTCACTCTTTCCTGCTCCTGCTCACACTCAGTGAGCTTCATACACCTTGTCATAAATCAGTTCCTAAACTCTTTGAGGTATCTGCTTCCTTCCTTTTCCCAAATACTGTTTTAAGGCAAAAGATTGACAATAATCTGTTCATTGGAAAAAAACCCATAATTTAGCCCACATTTGTTTTAAATTTATTTCATATTATTTTGTAATATTTTAAGCTCCATATGGAATGAGCAGCACATCTGAAGGAATTTTCATCTAAGATCTGAATTGCTGCATTATAACCACATAATTCTTCTCTTTTACGCATTTGCTAGGTAATATTTATCCCCCCCCGCCTACTAAAATTCCCTCTGCCCAAGGGCCTTTGATCCCACGAAGACATATGCACAGTTATGCATAGGATAGCCCTTCTCGTTTCAGTGGGCATACTTCTATACTTCATACTGGGTTCGTATTATTTCTTCACAGGTCAGAAGTCTGATGCTTACAGATCTTTCCAGGTTCTCTACAATACCCAAGGTAGCAATATGTGCAGTAGAAAGGTCAAATTGTTAAGCTTCACTGCTTCTTTTTTATTAGAGAACTGGAGACAAAAATACCAATATAAAGTCTTTCTTTACTTCTCTGTAAGTGAAGCAAAAACAGTGTTTGAGAGCAGGAGGCTGGGTGTGGAAACCTAAGTACGTTGCATCTGTGACTTTATAAAGTGATTTGGAGACATCTATTTTGCAACAATTGGGAAGAAACTGGGTGGGTGGTGTAGAAGAGGGGGAACTGTGAAGACCAAATGTTTAGCTGTATTCAACTGTAAACAGTGATAGTCAGTAAACAGTCTCTCTGAAGAGAGTAATTAATAGGCACATGTGAAGAGATGGAAAAGATGTATCCTTCCTCAGCAGACATCAAAGGGCAGGCTGGACAGTGAGAAATTAAGCATACCCCAAGGAGGCCACACAGCTGAATGTACATTCAGCTAGGAAATGTAATGCAATGTAATGAGCTAGGAAAAGGAGGAGTGAGGGGGTAAGACAGGCAGTGAAAAAGGAGCCCTAAAGTAACAAAGGAAGGAGCAACTTGGTCTGTGAGGAAGGGAGCCAGGAGTAGAGAAGCAGGGAGGTCTAAGCAGGTCAGCTCTTTTTGCAGAGGGGTCAAGTTGCAGAGAAGTTTTGCAGGATTAGAAAGAGTGATAAGATAGCACAGTAGGTAGCCTCAAAATAAGATAAGGAAACAGAGGAGGAGCCTCTGAAATGAATGGTTCTTCTTTGTGATTCTCCTGCCTCTTGCTACATCTGAAAGCAGAACCCTGTGGCAGTTGGCCAGTTTGACAGGGAAGGCGATAAAAATAAATTACATCCTCTGTTTCCAATACAGACTGAGATGTTTCCAAAAGAATGGGGGAAGGGAACTTACTTGCAGGGAGGAAAGGTACAAAAGATCCAAAACTCATTGTCTGTTCTCTATAAAGTGGTGTCACGACTGACTCCATAACATACGTACTTGGCTCCAAATGGGGTTTTGGAACATTCCACCTCTGGGGCCAGCTGCTTTCGCGAATGTTCGGCGGGAAGAGAAATCCAAGTTCAAAATGAAGGAAATGCTCTTTTTTGCCTCTCAAAGACCACGCATGAAGCTGAGAAGAACAAGTCAGAGAACCTCAGGCCAAGCAGTTTGAGATTCCCAGTGTCCTGGGTGGTCTTTGCTGTTAAAT